>CABFWB010001213.1:37045-52710 GCA_902151455.1 Timema bartmani
ACTACCAACCTATCCAAGCCTACGGGAGGGTGGCAGACATACCGCTAGGATGGAACTTGTATGATCCGTTGTGTGTTTATTAGCTCTCAAGGTATGTCGATGACGATTGGATGGGTTGCCCCAATCGAGGACGCGAAGGTCATCATCACCTGTGACTATTTTGTTTTTGTGCGCGTTACTCTTTGAACGGTAGCCTGTAGAAATGATGCATTTCATTTCAGATTTCGATTAAAAAAATGCTAGTCTAGTTTTCTATTTAATTACAAACCCGTTACTAAATTGACCTAGTCTAGCTCGTGGGCTTGTGTTTGTATTTTGCATAATTGTACTGGTTATTATTTTTCAAAACAAAAATGTTGGTAAGACCAACTTAGATAGTCCTTCTCAAATAAGTCTTCGGAGCCTATACTTAGGTGCATTCAAAAAAGAAGTAACTTTATTTTTAAAATATTTATTTTTAGCCAGAGGTAGCGATACGACTTATTTTCCCTTTGATGTAAAGAAGATTAATTTTATAGACATATTTTATATGATCATAATAAAACATTTTAAGATAAATTTAGGATTTTTACAGTGGTTTTGAAGGCACCAATTCAACAAAGAAATATATATAGGTGTAGCATTGTAGTGGTGCAGCCCAATGTATTAAAAAGAATGCATTTAGGCCTACTATCTCTTACTGGGACCGGTTGGCTATTGGCAAATTTAGCATGGAAAACATAATGAAAACAGCGAATTCTAAACAAATTTATTCTCCCCTTCTTAGTGCACTCCAGTATGGGATCAAATCCCGGCATCCCATGCCTGTATCAGTCACTCTTTCGCGTTGAAGAATCAATCGCCAGAACTTTGAACCTTCATTGGCATTTTCCATTGGATATCTACTTTAGTACACTCACATACCTTGTAGGTAGAGCCCCGTAAAAATGGTGAGACGCGATAAAGCGAAAAGTGCCATACAAAGATGGAATCAAGTACTTTTTCCTTTGATAGTTTTTAGATATGATTTACAATGGTTTTGAAAAGCGAAATAAAACGAAATGGTCATGTTACACTAAATCCTCCTATAAAACGAAATAACATCGCGTCTACAAAAAAATAAAAAATAAAAAAAAATAAGAAGAAATTGAGCAGAAATTTTGACCATGCTGTAATTTAATTAGAATTTTGTTATATTGTTAGCTAACTTTAGGCTACAGAATTGTGAAATATACAGACAAATTAGACAAAGAATTTTAAAGCAAATATATAAGGTTTAATTAATAAATTTTAATTTTGTATACATTGTCTGAAGATGTAAATAATACTTAAAAACCTCAGATAACATTTAGTTTTGAATAAACATGAAATAGCCCCGAAAAAGTGAGATTTAATAAACGAAATTTAACTAAAAATAAAACAATGTTTACGGGGCTCTCTTTCTCACACGACCCTTATAATAAATAAATTCTGTGTTTATCTGAGATTTTAGAAAGTAATTCACTTATGTAAAAAAACAAAATGTATAAATAAAAAGGTTTAAAAATAATAAAGTGGCTTTTTATAGGACCGCGTCTCACTATCTGTTCGGGCTAGACGCTTATATACTAATTAGGCTAATAGTTTTAGGAAGGTTATGTTTATAGGAAGTGTACCCACATTTGCGTGTAGGATGAATGAAAAACAATTTTGAAAAAACCACCCTCGGTACACTTGACCGTGATTCGAACTTTGATCCCTCCGAAATCAGTAGATTAGTCTACCGCGAGATTAGCGCGTTTGACCATGCAACCACCGACGCGGATAATAACGTGATAGTCGAGTGTTTAGTTACATCATTTTGGTTTCGGTATTTGCTGGACAGACTGACAATTCAGGCGTGAACAGTTTCCGAAACCATCAGACACTTCAGAACTGGAAAGGAATATTTTATGACAGGTATGAGAAGCGTTTCTTTCCAAGAACGCGCAACTTTCTTTCTTTCTTTAGATCATCTGTCCGGATTCCTCACAGTGCCACAACCGCGCTCGAGGAAAGAGTTGGCGGTGGTTTTGTGGTAAGGATGACGCTAAATGATGTCCGCTCATCCACTGGTTGAAATGATGACCATAATTTATATCCGCAAGGTTTTTCAGTATAGAATGACCAAAAAGAATCACCCCAATTTAGATTTTAAGTATTTTAGTTGATGTACAATGAAGTGACGGTATTTGTTCTAACTGACCGAATATCTTACCTAAAGAAGAAGTATTAGAAAGATTGCAACTACATTAACCACAGAAGGAAATACACGAAAGATAATAGGGTCAAATAAAAGGTAAGGAAAACAATATGCCTTTTATAATGAAAAGATGAACACAGTTCACACATTACTTTGCTGCCACTGGACAAAAAGGTAATGCCTGCCTCATGAATAAAATAGATAACATTACCTCTTTGTCCAGTGGCAGCAAAGTAATGTGTGAAGTGTGTTTCGTATTTCAATATATAGGTCATACTCTATTAGTTCACACTTATTTGTTCATATCCCCCCTGCACCTTCTTTCTTGGAAATCAAAATGTAGCTCATAAAGTGAAGAGCTAAATAAATTGATCAACTATCTCCTAGGGATGGCTTTGAAACCCAAACAACCATCGAACCTGGCCTCTTAAATCAGAATCAACCACGCTGATTCACAACTGACGCTACCGGTTAATTCATTAATGAATACAGGCCAACCACCATAACTCACTGGGTAGCACATCTGTCTAATGGTCTAAAAAGTCCCATGATATCCTTGGAAGAGTAAAAAATGTGTAATTCTGAAGTTGGATTTGTTTGGTTCATTACCAAGCCGTAAATTAAAGTTCTGACAAATGGTTTAAAGGGTGCCGCCCAGAGCTACTATGTTATTTATAAATATGACTTGCGCCAAAATGGGGGTGAAAGGTATAGATAGATTGGTATTGGATTACAAAACCTTATATCTTAAGCTATAAACCCTATGGTTAAAAAAAGATGATTGAGTATTGTGTAAGTGATTTTGAAGCTTATACTGCCATTCTCATAAGAAATACTAGTCAGAATATTTACCTTAAGGGGGCACCCTCGGCGGGTAGTTTAGGCTCTTATGTGCTGTTATAAATATGCTGTGCATAGTTTATTATTTATAATAAAAATGATGACGCTTAATATTTCCATATAATTACATCTAAAAGTACATTATTGCAAGCCCACATAAAAGTACTATTTAATGAAAATACCCAGAATTGCGTTTCATGATAAAAATATATAGAATTTGTAATATTTTTATTTTATCAAAGAATGAATTACATATTTCAACGTCACTTTATAAACGGTTGGAATATATTAATTGTGTGAACTGTCAGTTTTTAAAATTAGTTTTTAATCAAATTAAATATAAGGATTAAGTTCCTTTGTGTACGTGCCACCATAAACACTCCATAATTCTCGTTAGCTGGGTGGTATTGGTTGGTGCGCCAGTAGAAATCTATAGGTCTTAAATACAATTTAAGTAATGTATAAGTAATAATTCTGAATGATAGGTTTTTTTAGAAGAATAGGTGGACAATTTTACGATTATATTCGAGGCGATACGCCGTTGTGATCAGCTCCTCCATAGACGCTTTGATCTAATTATCTTGTGTTCGAGTCCTTTGTTCAGATTGTCTTTCCTTATCAATGGTATACATTGTAATTTACCCTTATTCATGCTAGTAGTGTAAAGAAAATTACTTTTGGGTAACTTTCTGTTAATAAACTGACATGTTGGTTGCAACTCATGGAAATTGTTAGCGGCAGTCTTCGACTTTACTGTGTGCTATAAACTTTGTTGTGTTTGGTACATTTTTAATTGATTATGATATTATGGGTCTTTAAAGATCCAAGTCATTTTGATAAGATAATATTTTATCTTCAGATTAGATGATTTATTAGGCCTAATATTACGCAAGGGAATCTGAGTAATGGCCACGTACCTTTATTGAAGCACGTATTCCAGAACTTAAGAAGTTAAAAGGGAAGGATTTGTTGTTTCACATTGAGTTCTCGGTCAATACTATGTCCAAGCCTGGTTTTATTTTCATTTATAACTCATAGTTAATAACGAAACAGTGCACAGAACAAATCACACCTTTAATAATACAAATACAATGTTGAATGAAACGTTGGAATTAAGGTACGACTCCAATAGAATGTTTTTTTTTTACTTCTAGAACTAGGCCGACCTCTTTGCTCAAGAAGAAAAGTTTTCTAAAAATATTTCATCTAAGAAGAGTACATTCAAAAAACCCCAACGCTCATTAAGTTGTATCTTTTGAAACATAAAATCAACCTTATTTAAGTAGTGTCTGTATTAGTTTTATTTTATTAGCACCGCGTCCAACAAACTGTTCAGGCTATACGCATTTGTAATACATTACGCTAATGTGTTAGGTATTATGAAGGTTGAACTTAGAGGAAGTATACCCTCGTTTGCGTGGGTGGAGAGAAAGAGTAGAGAGAGTGGAAAACCATGTAGGGAAAACTAACCTCAGGGGACCCAGCGGGCTTCGAGCCCTGATCTTACCCGTTATCAGAAGGACAGTTTAACTTGAGACCGTTAGACCGTTCGGCCACTGAAGCGGTCGCCATACATGTTACTACTTACCCAAATACATTCCCTTCTCCTGGGATTTAACAATCTCAAACTCTTACACAATTATTTTATCTTTATAGTTTCACCTCTAATTGCCGTTATTTATTATTTGGATTTTATTTTCAGTTCGTCATCAATAAGACAATTAGATGTTATGGCTGACATAAAGTATTTGTTAACAACTTTGGCCCCTACCTCAAACAACGTATTATTTTAACTGGCAGTTTTTATAGACCCGCTTCGGTGGCCGCGTCGTCCAAGGTGTCACTCTCCAATAAAGAGAATATCAGGTTTTAAATCTCGGTCTAATGTACTGAGAGTCTAGTTTCCAAAATGGCTTCGTCAACGTAAATTCGTGTACACTCTCTCTAAATTCAATCTTATCCCTAACACATTAGTGTAATTAGTAGTCTGTTTGCTTCTAGCCCGCACAGGTAGCAAGACGCAGTGATATATATATATATATATATAATCTTAAAAAGGTATGGAAACTAGTGAATCACGAGTTATCGGAGCTCCCTATAACTGTGGTACCAATCAAATTGTATTAGTACATTATTTTAAATAACAGATATGATGTTGTATGCAATAATTGTTAGTTCTATTAGCTAACTGCCACTGAAGGTTCAAGTGGGTTAGAATCTTATCTTTTATCGTTGTATAAAGTGAGATAATGGAGGAAAAAAATAGTTTCAAAGCAGACTTAGTTTATCAGAAGAGTGTTCTATTACAAGAAAACCTCGTATTTACTTATTATACTCTTTAACGCAAACTTATTTAACTTTTTTCCCCCGCCAACCATTGTCGCGCTACATGATATTGAAAACAAAAATAGTCCAATTTTCATAAGAAGAACAGTTTAGAAAATATAAACATATCTTTTTGTGTTCAACACTGATAACTATTATGAATATTATTTTAAGGATTTTGAACATATTTTTCAAAGATAGATTACATAACTTGAAGTATGAATATATTAAAATTGTTTTAGTAACTTCTGTAGTGATTAAATACTGTTGTTCATACCAAAATTCTACTGTAGATACTTTTTATACATAAACAGGGTTACAATAAATTATTCACCCGATTGCAAGACTTAATATTTATTTTATCTTAGGAGATATTTTAAAACTGATGTTGGTAGTAATTAAAACAATAAAATAAATAAAGATTTTTTTAGTTAGTTACCAAGATAGCTCTTAAAAAAACAATTAATTTATATTAGACATATATTTTCAGTGTTTACACTTCTGTCCTTTTTTTTGTCAACACATCTTATTATACGTTTGGGATTTACACACATGGATTAGTAGCTCTAATATGTTGGGGATGAAGAAGGTTGGTTTCATATTAAATGTACCCACATTGACGTGTAGAGAGTAGAAAAAACAACCCTTGGTACACCTGACTTCGTTTTGAACCATTATCTCCCTGTCGTTGGCAGTCTAGCTTATCGCGAGAGTGATGCCTTAGACTATTTTAGCACCGAAGCGTTTTTTTAATGTTACATTGCGTTGATTATGTTTAAAAAATAATTACGGACGCTTTTTAAGTGGTTTGTATTCATGACTCTGACATTATGAGGGGAATATTCGACTTAGTTCAAATCCCGACAGACCCTTATCGGTGGCCACGCAGACTAAAACGTTAAGCTCGTCTAGTCTAGTTTTATGGTGTCAGAAAAGTTGGGTTATACTACCACCTATCGGTTGGGTATTCTTAGTCTATTTATAAAATGGTTTCCCTCTTTGTCTTCAAGCAAATGTGAATACAGTAAACTCCCGATTATCCGATTTGCTGCTTAACCGTGGCATCACCAACCGCACGGGATATTTTTTTTTAACGCCGCGTTGATGGAGAATACAGGGCTACCAATTGTTGTACTCGGTAAATCCCTAGGGAAGGTATAATGGTCAGAGAAATTGGGACTGCACTGGAATAGAGTCATGACCTGTTTAACTATCTGGAACAGGAAGATGACACTCTCCTATCTGACAAGCTGATGTTACAGAAAATACATAGCGGGATAAGGAAAACAGCTGTAATGAAGTAGAAGAGTATTACATACTTTTTAAGTGATGAGTCTCTTTTGAGTACACTGTACATTGATTTAAAGTGTGTTTTATTATTATCTTAGTGCGTGAAATATAATGATGTGTTCAGAAACGCAATCATATAGGCGAGTACAAGTTTGAATTGAATGTGCTACAATCTTTTGTTTTACTAAATATGCGAATTATCCGCGGTTTTGGGTTATACATGGCACTCGTCCCCGGTATTTCCACGGATAATCGGGAGTTAACTGTACATTTGTTCTAAATTATTCCTTAATCAACCCTACTCCAACAGAGTAATTGAATGCGAGTACGGGTAGCAGCACTACGCGGTGGAAAAGAATAAATCAAATTGTTACATTTGGGGTAATTCTCCTATTTTGGTTGTCATCTTATTCATTTGCTCTTCACTAGGCCTATTTCTCTAATCTCTTCTTCTTAAGATTAATTCTGTCATAACACTTAGTCAAGGACACGCTTCAGTAGAGAATTTTGGATTTTTTTTGCATTTAATTAGATTTATAATTGTTTTAAACCCATTTCTAAAATCAACACCTCACATCCATTTGATACTTGCAAACTCACCTAGACAGGTTACACTATGGTGAAGCTTATGAGATAGGGCTGTACTGTAATGGTTCATGGTGTGACTTATACTTTTAGGGTATGGGAAGGCTACATTAGTAAAATATTATATAGTTTATAAAACTACGTTGAAGTATATCATCTTTGTCTTTAAACTAAGACTATGCAACAAAGACCAAATATTTTCTTCAAAAAACTTCATCTTTTATATTTGATTTAGGTTGAAACCATTTGTTTGCATTTCATATCGTTTTAATAAATGTAACGATGTTTTATATAGTAACAACTAAGTTTTTACATGATGAAAATGGCTCACTGATAGAGATTGAAGATTTGCACTAAGATTATGTTTAAAAATCATTGAGCTATACTTTGTTACTTCTCGACATAATATTTATTGATCTGAGTCTCACCGCCGCTTTTGGATATTATAGCATTTTACATTACTCCAAGGGTACAGAACGAGGATTACGTTCTTAAAGTCAAATGGCCCAGAATTCGTCCTTAGAGAGTTTGGTAAAAAACACATTGACATAGACAATTTGAAGGGGAGGATGGTAACACCTGGACCAATGCCAGCCAGGGTAAGTTGTTTGCGCCAGTCGAACGCATTTGCACCGGACTATCTTTACCGACCATATTTGTTCTTTCAAACTTTTTATGGCGCGTATAAAGTCCTATTTGCACACGGAGATATCGGTTGCAAAACAAACGAATCCACTTTTACTACATGATCTTTAAAAATGCATTCATTTTATGACAAGTGGCCATCATTGCGCTTGTTTCCGAAAGAGAAAAAGAGAAGGGGGAAAAATGAAGGAAAGAGAAGAGAAGATTGAAAGAGAAAAATAAAAATAAATTGAAATTGAAATTACAACTAGATAAAGAAAGATTATGGTGGTCGAAAGCAGCTGTGCACTTACAAACTTTGGGCAGAGGGGTGGATATTTTGTTTCAAAGGTATTATTTTTTTGTATAAAGGCCCAATATTCTTTTCAAATTCTGAATTGTAGGACCACTTTAGTTTGAAGGGCCTATAAACGTATAGGCCTACTTTACTAATATAAAATTGAAAGGCTGGTCTTAAAATTTAGCGCCTGCATTCGACACATCAGTGCTCCCTATATGTTAGCTATACTTGTTTCATTAAAATCATTAAAGATTTTGGGAAGGGGGCAAATTCATCCCTTTTATCTCCCACTCTCTTTTTCTCACCACACTCCTCTCCCTGATTTATAAAAATTAAAAATATAAATTAAAGAAAATATATTAAAAATAAAGAGAAACATATAATTATACATATTATATAGCTCCTATAGCTTCTGTTTTCACAGTAACACGTTGGTAAACTAATGATTCAGGCGTTGTTTAGTTTTTTCAAGTATAACTATAGGAATGTTGAACATTTTTATTGATGTATTTTTTAAAAAAATAAACTAATTTTGCAGTAAAATATTAATATGGTGCGATTAAAGCTACCCGCAAATCTTGATATATTTTAGACTAGAGTTCACACACTGTGTGAAAGCTTGAAAGTGAATAAGGAATAACATGATTTTTTCCAACTGGACTTACCGTCCTCCTCACAGTACATCTCTTATAGCTAGACACTCTGATTGGTGGCAGATAAAAAGTATGTATTTATGTATTAAAAGTCAGTAAATAAAGCCCATTTCGGCTACAAACTAAAAAAAATCAACTCAAATTTAAGTGGTATAGTGCTATCACTAGAAAAATTACTGTTAAATGTTAACTCTCTCAAGTTGATTGGTTTGGTTACAATACGACTGTATTCAAAGCCAGATCAAACACATATTTTTCTTATTTACCGAAGGCTTTTGATCGAGGGAAATAAAATGTCTAGAATTAAGACATGATTGGTCAAAGGAATATCAAGAACATTTTTTTTATAATAGGGCATTTGGAATAATTTTTTCTGGTAATTGTATGCAAATAAAAGCAATTAAACATGACATCTGCTATTTAATGAAAATTATGGATACTTTTTTATATTGTTAAATCTCATCAAAATTGAAGTAATTCACCTTGTTTTACATATAAAAGAAAAAGTAGTCGATTTCACGATAAGATCAAAATAAAAAATAAAAATTTGCTTGTATAAAATACTTTTAAAAAAATGCTACAGTGAGCTTTAAAAATATTTTGCTATTCATTTTAATGTGCAAGTAAAAGTTCGTAAAACACGTCTCACGATATTTTGATGTCTCTACTTTTAACCGATTATAGGATTTAGTTCAATTTAAATTCAAGCAAGATGATGTGAATACGTATAGATGACTACCCGTGCCTTTTTGTTCCTGTCAAATATAAAACACCCATGTATTCCAGCGTAGTATAAAACATTAATGCGCCTCAGGGCATCTTAACCTGATGTTGCACTTGATTAGTTATGCACTGGTAAGTAGGGGAAGGAGTAAAAATGTGTTGCTATGGATGATAGATAGAAACCCTCGTAGTGGTGGTCACACGGTCTAAGCCAGTGGTTCCCAACCTGGGGGCGATCGCCCCCAAGTGGGTGATTTGGGTTATCAGGGGGGCAATAAATAAGTGGGGGGCGATTTGGGGGCGATGAGTATTCAAAGGGGGAAAAATTAAAATAGTACTGTACAGTAGAAGTTACTGTCAACTTAATTTTATCCAGATTCCAATTTTAAAATGAAAACATGTACTCCTGTTTTTTAAATGTACGTCAATGATCTTAGTTAATTATTTCACTTCTTTGTTCTTGTAAGAAATGTACATTTTAATTTTTTTTCTATTTTATTTAAGAGTGACCGGATAAAACTTCTTTGGTTGTTTTTATATACGGTAGTAAAATTGTTTAAAATAATAAAACTGCTTTATTATTTACACTTTACTTCAAATTAAAATTATGCATACAATAAAAATGAAAAGGGGGCGATAGGTGTTAGTCAACCTCCAGAAAGGGTAGATGGGCCACAAAAGGTTGGGAACCACTGGTCTAAGCCATCACTTTATCAATTAGACTGGATTACCGTTGACGGGGAAGTCGAGATGTGAAACTTAACCGGGTGCACTTGGATGGGGTCTTCCTTTATCACTTCACTTAAAACCACTCTTTGTCATGCCATTAAGAAATGGGGGGAAGAAAACTTTGAAACTTCTTATCTCAAGGTAAAGAGGAAAGCTCACTGCTAATTCACAAATATATTAAAATTTTCTATTGTGAGCCTAACAAAAAATTACAGTACCTGTTTGAGAAAGGCTAAATCTAAAGTCCATTTTCATCAAGCCTAGTCTCATAGCTTCACAAATATGATTAAAAAGTTTTTGAAAATGAGCAACTGTCACATTTTCACACATTTTCACACACTTATATCTATTAATAAAACTCAAAATATAGGTTTGTTAAGGAAAAAGTCATGATGGAATCATTCGTCTTTATTTTGGTACTAGCCCTATTTGGAAATAATGCATTGTAGAATTTAACATTGCGCTGCACAGCAATTTTTCACTTACCGGGGCGGCCTCCTTAAAATAAAATCATTAATGACTCCACTTACTTAGTAAACAACTGACAGTGCTTTATTTCTCATGAGAAAGGCAGCTCCTAAACTTCTAAACCACTGAAACAATCCTAAGTTATCTTTTGATGTTTTGTATTAAATAATGACTGTATTTGTTCGAAGAAAGTCAGATATGTTTCTAGATATCTACTTTAATCTCAAAATGGGAGATATGGCGTGAAATGTTATTGAAATATAGCCGATTTCACCTCTTCAGGATTTTTTTAAAATCACTAAACCAAACATGTGAATTTTTTAATCCTATAAGGTGGACCCATTAATGCAGGGCTGTAGGGAATAAAGGGCACTGCTTTTGCAAATTTTATAGTAAAACATTTTCTTAGCCATAAATAAAATATTGCTTCATTACAAACGTAAAGTTTAATTTTCTTCAGATCATCATAATTTTCAACAAGTCTTGTAATCTGTAATGAGCATAGCGGCATTAGATGAAAAACTTTTTAAATGAAGAGAAAAAGTTGTCATGAAATTCCAGGACGCCTTCAACAGATATTCTAGAACTGTTGATATCACCATGTAAAAAAAACACTATATGGTTCTACTGAAGTAATATTTGATGTATTTTGACAAAAAAAAAAAAGGTTTAGATATAAAAACGGCAACACCGACCTTTTCTCGCGTCCTCTGTGACCCCACCTTACTAACTATAGTGTAAGCGTGCATAAAATAAATTATGAAGCCCTTATATTATAAATAAATAAATGGTATTAGAAGTTGTGCAAACATTATTTTATTATAGTGTAGGTTTTAATAGATTGGAGCAAAATTTTCAAAAATAGTTTTGAATAATTTATCTTTAAGTTAATTTACCTCATAAAAACATACTTTTTTGTTAATCACAGTAAGAACTCTTCACACACACACACACACACACACACACACACATATATATATTATACGTAAACATTTTCAATCCATTTCTAACAAATTTAAAATTCTAAAGAATCAATTTGTTAACTGTCTTCAAACTATATATGGATATTTTGTAAAAATATATAAAGATATATCATTTATCATGAAAATGAATGTACAAAAACTCATTTTGGACTAAATTCTAAAAACAATTTTCAAAAAATTTCAATTTTTTTTTTTTAATCTCTGACGTAAACTAGCCTTAAATTAATATATTTTAGAAAAATATACATTATTATTATTTATCTTGTAAAATAGTCCCCATAATCCACTTTTGAACAAAAAAATCCAAGTCTTTTTAAAAATCAATAATCTATAAGCTACTATTAAACTAATTATTTTTTAAGAAAAACAAATACAAATATGTAAAATTGTAAAACGGTTACCAATTTTTAATCTAATTATTGGAGTAATTTTTAAAATATGTAAAAAAAAAGCTCATCAGTCTCACCAGATATATACATTTTGAACAAAATCTTCAAAGCCATTTACCAAAAATATATTTAAAAAAATTGTTCATCTGTAAATTACCCTTAAATAAAGGGTTATTACGGAACTTAAAGAGTTCAGATATAGCCATCATATATTATCGAAATCTCAAATTTGAATATAATCTATCAAACCGTTTCAAATCCGTGCCCATGGACGGGTTGACATGGGGACAGACAGAATTGTAAAATCCACTTTTTGGGGTTCAGGCCCACATAAAACGTAAATATTCATCAAAATCTTGAGGTAGAAAGTTTTTACTATTAGGCCTACAATACTTATATCTTGATATGTAAATATGAAAATTACCTATAATGACCTCTGAAGAGCATACTGTGAGCCATTGGAAAGTAAAACTTGGTAAAAAAAAAAGAAAGGAATATTTAAGCCCTTTTAGCCCTCATTGCAGCCGTACAGTAGTTACAATTTACAAGGTTTTAATAGCATCTGTATCTTTTAATCGTTTTCTTTGACGATGCAAACATCATTTTATTTTTCCAGCGCGGCGTGAAAGAAATGCCGGCTTGAATCGCATTTCATTCAATAAAATACTTATTATTTTAATGGGGAGGCGCGTTAAAAATATATGATAACATTTTCAGATAATAAGTTTGCATTAATTATTGTTATAAAACCTAGATAAACTTTTATTGTTGTCTTTGAAAAGTATTTTTTTCTTTTTTTTTTCCTTTAAATTTTTTAAATCTATTATTAAACCAACTGAATTTTAATAGTTTTATTATAGATGTAAATAGCTTGTATATATTAATAATTAGTAATATTTAATTGTTTCTTTGAAGAAACTTGAATCATCATGTTACTACTTAGCTAGCACTTATGAGAGTTATTAACAGGGACCATATTTTGATGACCTAAACATTACATTAAACACACTACTTTGTTTTCAAAAAATTACCAAAAAAATGTGAACAAAAACTTGTAATTAATGCACACGACAAAATAAAACACGCACCTTATAAGTGTTAAATGCAATGCTATGCTCTTTCATTCTAAAAATATGTAATTGATTTACAAATATGTGCTTCAGAAGTAATAGTTGCCCCCTTCCAACGCAACCCTCTCCAGCTTAGTTGCAGTGTTACCATTAATGTGTATTTTACAATCAGACAAGCAAAGAGGATACAAAAGTTAACTGACTATAATATCTTCTTATTCTACCAATTGTGTGATTAAAATATTTATGTTTGAGCATTAAAATTATTGATAGTATTAAGAACATATTTATTCATTTTACACACACACACACACACATACACACATACACACATACACACACACACACACACACACAGGACAACTTATTAGACTTAACGATACTTTTTCTCAAATATACGCAAAAATAGCTTTGCACAATCACATTTTTACTTTGTAAGTAAAAATAAAAATATTAAGATATTATTAAAATAAATTTTATTACGTTTTAAATTGTTTCTTTTCTTTAATTTGGCAATATGAATATACATCAGCTGTTTAGATTGTGTTGTAACCAAAAACTACTAAACCGGCTGTGCATGCCCTCAATCAATCTGTAAAAACTTTTTTTTTTAAATAAAAGTATCAGTGTTCTTTCTACCCTCACCCCAATTGGATCTTACAATTTAATTTTCTCCATCTTGGGCCACAGATCTAAAGCGATTTGATTCATTTTGTTCAAACTTGATATTTATATAAAGTATTATAAGGATTATTTTTCTTTGACCCTAGCCCACAGAGAAGGAAAGAACAGATCCCCAGCCGCTAGGTTAAACGTGTTGCACTCCTATTTAAGTTCTACCTGACTCGAGGAGCGCAACAAATCTCCCGTAAGGCTACGTATCTGTTATATCCTTGTCTGTGCCCTAGCCCTTAAATTAAGAGTAATGTAGTGATGAGCAATTTTTCTTCACCCCAAATTTCTCGGAAATTGCATTAAGGATTTTTTAAATAGATTTCTAGGAAGGGTTTGTTTTGACCTCTAGAATAGCATGATATAATTAGCTTTTGGGTTAAAATGTGTTTATGTGTACCTACTTTAATTATGCATGATTTTTTTAAATTTGAATTATTTCGAAAATGCCTCTAACAATTTTGTCCATCCAGCTAGTGTTTTACATGCCAAATAAAATAGTAGTATACTTGTTTATCGGGAAAAAATTTGTTAGTTTACTGAAATAAAAGAAAAACAAAATTGAAATATTTTAAATGGCTCTAAAGATTTGGTTCAAAATGGGTATCTGATATGTTTTTTACAATATAAATATTTTTATGTAAGTATTTGTTTTTCCTAAAACAATTATGTAAACTGATGACTTTTTGAAACATTTGATATTTTTTGTGAAATTAACTAAAACAATTTTATTCAACATATGTATCTGGGGTTTAATTGATATTTATGTATGTTTATTGTTCTAAAATACATTAATTTAAATGTAGTTTATTTTGACAAATTTTATAAAATTTGCAATTGTTCAAAAATTGTTTGGAAAATTTAGTTCAAAATGTTTATCTGGGAATCATTCTTTATAATCAATAAGAATGTTTTTACTTGTATATATTAACATTTATTTGAGGGTAGTTTACAAATAGGGTTTTTGAAATTTGAGACTTTTAAAATAATTTGAACCATATATATATATGGTTCAAATATATATGTATAAATGGTTCATATATATATGTGAGGTGTGTTTATTGTGATCAACTAGATAATGTGCTTGTTTTTCTTAGGAAAACTGAATTGAGAGTATTTAAATGAAAACCTATTTTTTAAATGATGTTCAGAGCTCTATAACTTTATATGAGAATGTTTATGCGATTGTCTCACACTTTTTTTTTATTTTTTTGCGTCGTCAATCTGTGTGAGAAAATATACTTGCAGTATGTAAGTTTCCAACACAGGGCTGGTAGCCACTGTACTATAGATATGGTTCATTAATTGGTTGGTCACTCTACCTTCTAGCAGTTATATTATGCAACACGTCATGCGATGCTCGCTTTGGGCGATAAAGGGATCTACAGCCCTTCTTTATCACACTACAATATTTACTTTTTTGTTTTTAATTTTATGAAAAAATCAAATTGTGTATTTGGGATTTGGCTGCAATTTGCTACCAACAATGTTGAATTATCAATATCCAAGTTAACAGATAAAAATGATAAAATGTAGATTTCCTCCCATTCCCTCTCCAAAAACTTTATTTTCATTTGGTTCTGTTCAATAACTTATGAAAAATATCACGTTTATTTTCATTGGGTTCAGCTATGATTAAATATTTTGTTGTTGTTAATTTTTTAGAAACTGGTTTGTGCTAAAATTGGCTCTTTCATAATAATATAATTAGCTCAGCTATGTTCAGATGCTCTAAAAATTCCTTGAGCCCACAAGTCTAAATTCCATAAATTTATCTCTCTATACAACCCCGGCAGATGGGACTCCAATCCAC
>CABFWB010001213.1:53225-71710 GCA_902151455.1 Timema bartmani
GGGGTTCTGAACAATGCTTACGCAAGACAGAAAAGCGGGCAAAATTGAGGGAGGGCGCATCGCAAGCCGCTTGGATTTCCGGCAGCAATGAAGGTGCTGAGTGGCTAAACATGGAAGAAGTGAAGAATCCTATAGAAGTAAGCCAAATCTTGAGTGACCTAGCAACACCCCCCCTCCCCACACCCCCAAATAGAAACATAATAATTGAAAGTGTTAAAACGTGTATTCAAGGACCTTTGTCATCGAATTAAATATAGTTTAGGGTTTATTTTTATAAATATTATATTCATGCATTCACTAACAACACTTTTTTTTATAACTTCAATTAAAGTAAATTAAAATCTTAAACTTTTATAATGTTATAACATGTTTTAATTTTTACTTGTTCAATAAATTTAAATTCAGTGTATACCGGTGTAATGTATCTCGCAATATTAATTTACACCTCTATGTTAATAATTACCAGCAATTTAAAATTGCATGAATGTTTATTTTTTTTATTATTACCTGTTCAGGCTATAATAAAAAATGTATATAAAAAAGAATGGTTATTCCTGCGAACAAATGAAAAAAAGTCATCAAATCTTAATTAAGCAAGAGGGGGGAAGGGGGTCAGGCATTTGCTTATTTTTGCCTACGTAATACTTGAACGCTCCCTTATCCACGTGTCACTAATCCGGATTCTTTGCATATTTACACTAATGGGTTAAGGTAAGTGTGGATATGATCCACAGGAAGTGTACCAGCATTTTCGCGGGGAGTGTGTTCAATAAAATAAGACGAAACCTACACCTTGATCCACACGCCCACCGGTGCGGGTAGAATTTTCAGTTGACGTGACGGGATTCAACTACCAACCGAATCAACGCCACCCAGATAAGATGAGACTGATGTCTCAACCCACGTGCCCACCAGTGGGGTAATATTCAGTTACATAAGCCATTATTAAATTGAGCTGTAACAAAATGTAGTCCATTCTCCAACCTCTATATTCTCTTTATGATCATCTTGGAAGTTGTCTAGCGGTGAAATATAGGAACTGGTTACAGCCAGGACAAATCCTTTTTGGCAGGTAAAGTGGCGTAGCCAGTTAGTCTCGAAAGGCGAAGAGGTCACTCAACTCTAATTTCATCTTTATCTTCCTGCTCTTGAGCACATACGGGGGCCATGAACAGGCACCCGTGCTGGGGTCAAAGCTCACGCCGGCCTACCTTCTTGAGGACGCAGTGTTGGGTGTGGTCAGAATTTGTGAAGGGCACAAGTTTGCTCTTGCTAAGTACTTGTGAGGGGCACCATTTTGCTCTTGCTAGGTACTTGTGAGGGGCACAAGTTTGCTCTTGCTAAGTACTTGTGAGGGGCACCAGTTTGCTCTTGCTAGGTACTTGTGAGGGGCACAAGTTTGCTATTGCTAAGTACTTGTGAGGGACACAAGTTTGCTCTTGATAAGTACTTGGGAGGGGTACAAGTCACCTCTTGCTAAGTACTTGGGAGGGGACACAAGTCACTTCTTGCTAAATACTTGTGAGGGGCACAAGTTTGCTCTTGCTAAGTACTTGGGAGGAGCACAAGTTTGCTCTAGCGAAGTACTTATCAGGGGAACAACTCATCTTTGGCTAAGTACTTGGGAGGGGCACAAGTTTGCTCTTGCTAAGTATTTGGGAGGGGTACAAGTTTGCTCTTGCTAAATATTTGGGAGGGGTACAAGTTTGCTCTTGCTAAGTATTTGGGAGGGATACAAGTTTGCTCTTGCTAAATATTTGGGAGGGATACAAGTTTGCTCTTGCTAAATATTTGGGAGGGATACAAGTTTGCTCTTGCTAAGTATTTGGGAGGGATACAAGTTTGCTCTTGCTAAGTATTTGGGAGGGATACAAGTTTGCTCTTGCTAAATATTTGGGAGGGATACAAGCTACCTCTAGCTATGGTTTTTACTCAGGTAAACATAATCATGAAGAAACTGTTTCAAATGAAACTATGTACCCGCACTGATGGGCAAGACGTCTAAATGCCATGCTCATATAGTTCTGTTTGCCATTGATGGGGGGCGTGGAAGGGGCCTGGAATTCGAATTTTGGCTGGGTTTACTAGGGAGGATTTTTTTCTAAATGGTTTCCCACCCTCCCTCATCGTGAATGTTGGTACATTCCCTCTAATTTCTACCTTACTTAGCCTTAACAGATTATCGTGTAGTGGGTGGTGAAACGCAGTGAAAAAACCTGAAAAAGTATTTAATTATACAATATAATATGTATTGAAGAATACAAAGCCAGTTTGTCAAGAGGTTTGGGTTCGAAACTAGGTGGATGCACTAAGGTTTTTGTTCTAATTGATTCTTCTCTTAGCCCCCACTTAAAGCACTTATTATATCTTCTAATTCTACCATTCTCATCTTCATTAGTGTATTCTTAAAATTGAAAAATGACACCTGGGCATGGGAATTGAACCCGGGACCTTTGGCTTAGTACGCCCGGTCTCGGGTTCAATTCCCGTGTTCAGGTGTCATTTTTCAATTTTCAGAATATGATATCTAGATGGAGTAATCCTCACTAAAACCATAAATAATAGTTTTGGCTATTTGATTCTTCATTAATGTAATTATATACTAAAACCTCTTGGAGTTAGTAAGACATAAAGTAGAGAGTATAAATCGCGTCTACTTGTTAGATTGGAGATCAGTACAGAAAATAACACAAAAATAAAGTGAGGGGAGCGGGTGTGGCCTTTAGGTGAAGTCGGTCAGTACGCCCCATCTACGGTGGGAGTGTTAGACGATCAGAAGGTCCTTTATTGCAAACATTGGCTGGAACCTTGGAGGTATTATTAGACTCGTTTGATAACACTTTTTATCGATAATAAAGTATTACCAAGCAAATGAAATTGTTCTCCGAATTGGTTGTGTTTAGTGACTTTCACTAAATGTCTGCTAGCTGTAACTTACCTACTCACCCGCCGTAGATGAGCTATTTTTACCTACGTATACCATGGATGGTATAGCTCATACACGGCTGGAAAGGTGACAGCTATTAGAAGGTTCTTGGAGATAAGACTTACCTTCATTACATCTAGTAGAACTAAACTGTTTCATAGAATATCAAAAATTCCAGCACTTCATACACTAAAATAGCCCATAGAAAATCAAGCAAAGCACGTATGAGTAATAATAATAATAATAATAATAATAATAAAAAATAATAATAATAAAAAAAATAATAAAAATAATAATAATAAAAATAATAAAAATTAAAATAATAATAATAATATAATAAAAATATAATAAAAATATAATAAAATAATAATAATAATAATGTTCCTAGAGGTTTTTTAACTTTAACACTGGGTTCTGTTCTCTTCTCACACCTGAACTGTCCGTTTCAATATGTCTTTAAAAAGAAGGCGGCAATTAGGTTGTCATGTCACTTCTCACGTGGTTCGTCGTGTTCAAGGCGAGCGTTAAATCAACCACCAAATAATAATAATAATAATAATAATTTAATAATAACCAACACAGCTCTTGGAGGGAATAGATTTTGATTCACACCTTCACCGGTCAAAGGGCCTTTTTCACACTCTTGACAACTAGCAGCAAGCATCGGCTGTTGATTCGACGTCGAGAACACTTTTGTTTCTTATTGTTATAGTCATGAGTTAAGATTTAATTAACAGAGAAGATTTTTTATGGGTGTCACCCTGTCATTTGAGATGCCTCAGATCAAGTAGTGTGTAGAACAAGGGTTCCCAGCTGACAGCCCACGATGCCTTTATTTTCGGCCCACAAAGTATCTTGGAAAAGTAGTCTGAGTAGTATAGTAAAATTGATGTTTTTAGCCGTGAAATGAAATATTGAAAGTTTTGATTTGTTTAATATGTAATTAAACACGCTTTAATTACCACTTGTTTCATTCTCAATTTGATACCTACTATCATTTTTGCATAACTTGACTAACTAGACTCTTGTATTAAATTGTGGTCCTCGTGCACTTTAAGTTGAAGACTCCTGATGTCGAAAAAAAAACCCATTCCCCAGTCAATCTCGTAGCAGAGGATGTGGGCTTGGTTTTTTCCTTATTCTCCTCCTCCATCTTTTGTCCAAACACTAGTGACTATAGTTCCTCATCGTTTGAGTCAATTTGAAAATGCTACCCAATTGGTTGGCAATGAAGTGTCGGACACCTACACCTTTGTCTCATCAGTGTTCGCCACCAGCACTAATGTCCGACACTTGTGTCCTAGTGTGAAGATACCCTAAGCGCACAGGATAGTGTTTTCACTCTGCCTGAAGCATCACACGCTCACAGAGACGTCTGTTGGCCGATGATGGCGCTTTTCGACGCCAATTAGATACAAACGATCTAACATATTTTGTATCAAAGTGGCAACATATTTACTACCAAATTACAGATTTTTATGATCTAAAATAGTTTAAAAAAATATAGTGAAAATAAAAATCCCTGAAAAAACAAAAGTTGGATAATTATTTAGGTTTTAATGAAGTTTCATTTGATTGAAAGTTTTTTGGGTTTATTTCCTTCCACATAATATATCGAGATCTCTCTTATATTTCATCAGGTCTTTTAAAGTAAAAAAATAATGATATTTGGAAAAGATAATACAGATATCTAAAAATAAATATTTATTTTCTGTTTGAATTTGATTATTTTTGATTTAAAAATGACTAATACAATTCAAGTAGAACATTGTCACTATTAAATTTTATCTCTCGGAGAAATTTACTCACAAAATTGTCATAAGAATAATATTGTTGTTTTTAAAAAGTTACTAAGTATGTATACTAAATAATATATTTGCTTTGGGGTATATAACATACAATCATTCTAGTCAGAAAGTGCATCAGCACACGATTTACAAACTTACTTAACTCTAGAACAGACACAGCACCCAGTCTGATAGCCAATAATTCATCATTATGAAAGGGGAAGCCCCAGTTTCACCAATAATACATTTTTCGACCCTTGTGGGAATGTAACTAGGAATCCTTAGTTTAGTAAGAATAGCACTACCGGCAATGCTAAAGTGTTGAACAAAGTGTTTTAATATGGAGAGTATATAGTCCACTTAGCGTTGTAAGAATAACAACCTTAGTTTATAACTAGAAACATTACTAGGTCTACTTTATATTTATAGTAATGGAATTATTAAAATAAATAGAAATAAGCTAAAAAATTTAAATTTAATGACGAAAGTCCACCTAGAGAAAGAGTAAATGTCTGGGAAAAACTTAATGCACAAAGATTACATATTTCTTTCTTCTCTCTTCTATAGTAGAACTAGTCAAACACACATTTAAACACACATTTTACCAGAAATTGAGTAATATCTCAGCATTTTTGACTTTATCAAACAAAAAGAGAAGAGGGAATACACTTTACACAACAAAGCAGAAATATTACTCAATGTTAAAATTAGTGTTTAAATGTGTGTCTGACTATTTCTACTATAGAAGATAGAAGAAAGAAAGATGTCACCTTTGTACATTGGATTCTTCCGACGTTTTTCCTCTTTCTTTAAGTGGGACTAGCGGGAATTTAATGTATACATAAAATTGTAAAATTTATTTATTTTGGTCACAAAATTATATGTTTGTATTGTTTAGAAGACACTTCATATGAAAATTGGGCTGTGGTTGGACTTAACACTATTAGTTTGCTTGGCACCCATGTGATTTGGTTTCTAATCCTTTATTTTTTGTTAAGATTTATTAATTTTGTTTTTTTAATGAAAATGTTAAAATATTGGAAATAATTGTATTTTAGTTTATTTAATTCCCTCGCAAACATGGTTATGTCTTGAACTCTTCCCCCTGACCCCCACTACTCCCCCCCCACCCGAAAACGTATCCGGATACGGCCATGTCAACCAGAAATCTAATGATGATTGATTTAAGAGCTCATCACGTGACTGACCGTATCTCTGTCCTAGAAGATTGAGAGACTCTTTTTAATGGCGCAGCAAATTTAACGTGGTCAAAATATGTTGACTCATGATGCTTTGAAACAAAAACTAGAAAATAACTGATCATGATTGTGTTTCATTTTATAGTCGAAAAAAATATATTTTATATTATTGTCAAATTAGTCAAATTAGTGTGTTTTTGAGCTAAACAAATCTACACAGATTGAGAACAACACACGCGTTCGTTTACATTTAAAAAGTCATTTCAAATAGTTTATTAACAGTAAATGCAGGTATCTGCTTGTATCTCACTTTGTAGACGCAAGCGCACTGATTGAGTCAGCTGGTTTTGAAATTTAACTGGTTCTCCCAAGCAGATGATGTGCCGCAGAGCTTAGAAAGTTGAAACACCATCAAGTCACTCCGACTAGACAACACAGATCACGCCGATACCCTTTGATTGGTTCAGACCTCATCACATGACCACACGTTTCTGCTCTGCTATTGTTTTTCGGTGAACGTTTGACTCGACAGTGGGACACCAACAATCAAACACGATGCATGTGATGAACTTTCCAACCAATCGTGTCTTGTTCTCTCTGACAGGCTAAGAGACTGTCCTCCTACGTCCTGCCGTATGACCTGTAATTATGTCCGTAACAGTATGTTTAGTTCGCCCTCCGGCCGACACCTATTCTCTGTACCAATCTGTTTCGTAATTCATACTCTCATGGATGATTCTCGTGAAAGCACTCCCACCAGCCATTAAAAGAAAAAATCTTAATACAAGTTATTTAGACTTTTTAACATCTTCAATTTAAAGGAGCGTTTATATTTGAAATAGTTTTATATCATAAACAGTATGGCAAGAAAAAAAAAAAGGCCTTAGTCTCATGAGGATGCCATGGTTCGATTTCTAGCCCGTTCCTACTGTGACTTTTTTCCTGGCTAGATAATTATCCATTTACCTTCCACGCAAATTCGGGTACACTTATTCTAAGCTCTACTTTGCTCATCCCAACCCTTTTGTTATTAGTGACCATATAGGTAGGAGGGCCAAGACTTTAAAAAGAAATTTATAGTGACTGTGAGAGGAAATTGAATAGATTAATATAAAATTACTATTTTTTTTTACATGTTCTTTAAAAAAATTATAACTTTTTTTTTCAATTTTCTTATGATTGGTCATATTTTACAAATAGAAATGTTTCTAGATTGATGTTCACGTGTTCATGCGTCAATTCATGTGATCTGCATCTGTCACTTTTTCTAGATAATATCAATACCCATAATATAAAACTAAAACAAATTATAGAGTAAAATGTTATCTATGGTGACAGCTAGAGATGTGTTTGTATGAAGTAAATGGTGATCGAAATGTCCATTCGTAGGCAATTCCGTTTCCGGGTCATACACAACATTATACTAATGGGTAATTGGGTAAGCACGAATAAGTTAGAATTTCGAAGTCAACTGCTTGGAAAAGATTTCAGAACATCCATCGAGGACTCGGAACTCCCACCTACCCATAATCATCAAACCAGATTAAACGAGACTGGCGCCCTTGTCCGGTAAACCTTCAATTATTGAAAACCATTGTAGCTATCCCCAAAATGTGTGTTGGAGATAAGATTATTGTTTGCAGTGGCGCTCCCAAAAATTGTATTTGCGGTAGACGGGGTACAGGGGGTCAAATGATCAAGGTTGTGTTCAGAATTAAACTTTGGAAGAGAGGGGGTGGGGGGTTAGGGGGCACAGCTCCAAAACCACTGGAGGAAAAGACAATTTATGTTTACTAAATGCCTCTGGATAATATTTCAATTCTTTTTATGGTAGATAAGGGAAATTATTTCAATAATGTAAGTATCTTATGTATAGTGTCTCAAAGCTAATGTTCTGGTACTTTTAGTGTGTGAAATAGTAGGCTTAAAATAATGTTATCGCCACAAACCAGGACACTTTAAGTGTTTTACTAGAAGAGAAGAATCAGTTGGGGCAGAACCCTATTATTTTGTGTAAGGGGTGGGGAGAAAGCAGTTAGAGTCTGTTCAGCGTAGGAATAGTTTTCTGAAAGGCCTTTTTCCCTCCCAGAAATCCATGATATAGTAGGATATTGGTAGGAAAAAAGATCTTTCAGAGAGTAATTACTACCGTGAATGGAGTATAGACTAATAAAGGTGAGTCCAAGGATCCTTTCCAGGAAAATGTTGCCATAACAATTGACACGCATAAGCAGCTTGGACCAAGTGGTTAACACGAGTAGGACTGATGGACACGCAGAAGAGCAGTTTGGACCAAGTGGTCGACATGAGTAGGACTGATGGACATGCAGAAGAGCAGTTTGAACCAAGTGGTTAACACGAGTAGGACTGATGGACATGCAGAAGAGCAGTTTGGACCAAGTGGTCGACACGAGTAGGACTGATAGACACGCAGAAGAGCAGTTTGAACCAAGTGGTTAACATGAGTAGGACTGATGGACACGCAGAAGAGCAGTTTGAACCAAGTGGTCGACACGAGTAAGACTGATAGAGACACAGAAGAGCAGTCTGAACCAAGTGGTTAACACGAGTAGGACTGATGGACATGCAGAAGAGCAGTTTGAACCAAGTGGTCGACACGAGTAAGACTGATAGAGACACAGAAGAGCAGTTTGGACCAAGTGGTTAACACGAGTAGGACTGATGGACACGCAGAAGAGCAGTTTGAACCAAGTGGTTAACACGAGTAGGACTGATGGACATGCAGAAGAGCAGTTTGAACCAAGTGGTCGACACGAGTAAGACTGATAGAGACACAGAAGAGCAGTTTGGACCAAGTGGTTAACACGAGTAGGACTGATGGACACGCAGAAGAGCAGTTTGAACCAAGTGGTTAACACGAGTAGGACTGATGGACATGCAGAAGAGCAGTTTGAACCAAGTGGTCGACACGAGTAAGACTGATAGAGACACAGAAGAGCAGTTTGGACCAAGTGGTTAACACGAGTAGGACTGATGGACACGCAGAAGAGCAGTTTGAACCAAGTGGTTAACACGAGTAGGACTGATGGACACGCAGAAGAGCAGCTTGGACCAAGTGGTTGGCACGAGTAGGACTGATGGACACGCAGAAGAGCAGCTTGGACCAAGTGGTCGACACGAGTAGGACTGATAGATACGCAGAAGAGCAGTTTGAACCAAGTGGTCTACAACATTTGGACCAACTGACAGACACGCTCATGTATTGGAGGATCAAGTGATCGATAGAAAACAGTTCGACAAAATTAAAACAAATATTAGGAAGATTGAGTGGGTCAAGTAGTCGATACGAGTAGGATTCAGTCAATTTTCATTTATTTTTAACCCCCCCCCTTAAGTGAAATGCTGTGTTTGTTCAGTGGGTTTTAAAACGGACGAAGTGCGCGTGTGCCAGGCTAGTTGTTGAATGCTGCCACCAATTATTACGTCATTAGAGTGGGAACAATCTTCTCTCAACAACTTGTTTTTAATATTATTATTCTTATTATTAAGCTAGCAGATTATGTATGACCTCATCTCTTCTCTAACCCGTTGTAAATCCGACAGTGAATCACAAGAAGTACAAGAAGAAAATAAATATACCATAATTTTACAGGAAATAGTTTAATCTGTCAAGCTAGTTCTTCTCATCTCACAAGAATGGATTTCAAACTGTGCCTTTTATTTCCTCATGTAAACTGAAGTTTAGCGTTACATAAAAAAAAATCTTATGCTACCCTCCCCCCACCACCCAACTCCCCCAATTGTTACGACATTACACCTTCCATGTGCTTATCACTTTAAAGAAGTGTCTCTTTGGCATTGCATTTCTTTTTCTAATATGTGTTGTACTGCTTTAAATATTAAATATTAGACAAAATTTAACTAAAACAAATACATTGTTACAATTCACTCTTAACGTTAGCTGAATATTACCACACAAGGATACGATTACTAAGAGTTATTAAAAAGAAAAGTTGATTAGCTCTAAAACTACTCTAAAAGTTTTGTTTAGATTTCACTATTTGATAAATAGCAAGGTTAAAAAAGTAACAGTTAATAAGATAAATGGCCCCAAAAATGTCAAGATGAAATGTTGGTTATTATTTTCAAAACGCACCGTGTTTTAGAACATAAACGGTTTATTAGATTTGCTTCTAATTTGAAGATATCTAACCAAACCTGTATCTTTGTGAATTTTTTTAGAACTGCGTCTTAGTACCCATTCGGGTTATATGTTTGTGTAATAACTACGCTAATGGTTTTAGAGACAAGGAAAACTATATTTATAGGAACTGTACCGGCATTTGCGTGGATGTAGAATGGAAAACCATGTTGAAAAAAACCCCTCATTACACCCGACCAAAATTTGCACCTCGATCTTCCTGTCATCACCAGACTAGTCTACTGCGAGGCTAGTGCCTTAAACCATGCGACCACCGAAGCAGTTCAAACCAATGTTAATAGTGAGGCTTTTATGATAGTTAAAAAAAACAAAAAATCTAGATCTACTTACACGCACCACGTAACGACCCCAAGTCGTCTCACTTTCGTATATTAAATATTATAAATTCCTAAAAATTAATACATATAGTTTATTAAAATGGTATTATTGTTGGCTGCAAACAAATTATTGTATTTTCTTAAAAAGTCTTTCAATGAAAAATGGACTGTAGCTCCCCTTTTCATACAAAACATAAAACTCTTGTGGAGTTAGCTTTTTTTATTGCAAGCATGCCAACTCTCTTAAGCTTACTAATTTTTTTTATATAAATTTCAGCCTACATCCTTGTTAGTATAGATTACATTTTTTTGAAGACTTTTACTCGCTTCGTTACTCCCTCTTTTTATTTGTATCGTTTAAATGTTCGTTCTTTCTGCTCTCGTTGGGACTTTCACGCCTAATATAGCTCTAGTAAGCGTTAATATCGACTGGGCGTGTAATTGAGCGCCGGAACAATTTGCTGTCAGTTGTGTCGTTAGCGGCTTCCGACGTATCTCTGGAAAGTGGAACAGAGTAAAACAAAATATCTCGTGAATGAAAATGATTAAAACTGTTTTCAAAGAGGTTGTAGTGACCTTGTCGCTTCTCAGGCATGTTTCTTGGTTCGCGGCTAACCGCAGGTCAAATCTCGGCATGGCTCGATTGCGGGCAGACGCCATGGAGGAGGGGCATATGGACGGAAACGCGAATATAGAATAATATAGATAATAAATATAGAATAAATAAAATACTGCTTCTGTATAATTATTTACTTTATTTATAATAGTGTTGACCTCAGTGATCTTGGGATAAAGTGCTCGCCTCAGGACCCGATGTTCGTGGGTTCAAACCCAGCCGGTGTCGATGTATTTTCCTTGAGCGTTAAAAATCCATAGCACAACCTGCTTCGATGTGAAAGTAGGACCGTCGTTCCCATGTCGATTGTTGCATGTAAAGGAACCCTGAAAGGTATATGAAAATAAATACCTTTTCTAGCAAAATTGTTACACCCTTTCACTCTAGCTCATAGAAATTCGCGTGTGCCGATATGATATAATCATTCGTTTCAGAAAGTGCACGTTAAATACTTTAAATAAATCAAAATAAAATAATAGTATTCATAATTTTAAATAAAAATGTATAGTTAGTGAATAAAGTTATAAATAAGATACTGGATAACAAAGGCAATTTAAAGGGCGTGGTTGCATGAGCGAGACAAATCATAAATGAACACTTTAAGGGAGAGAGGAATTATAACTGATTAAAGGAAAAGTGCCTTTGGAATTTAGTGAAATTATTTTTCACGTCTCTTTGTTGGCCACATCATGATGTTTTTAAGAGTGAAGATGAGAAGTAATCGATTATAAAAGACTTAGATTGGTACTAACATAATTTTGAATATATTTCCGATTCTTGAATTATATTGATACATGAATGAAACTATCAACTTTGTCAAACAAGGTTACTTGATTAAATGTATTGTATTTAGCCATATTACTTTCATGCTTTTAATCCACCTTGTCAGGTTTGCCAATGACCGTAGGAGGGTGGAGGGTGGGGAGTCAGTCCTCTCCTTCCCCCAACTATTCTTCACACACTACTGCAAATGCTGAGAAAAGTCTTCTGAATTCTAACCGCCACATCTATCTCTTATCAAATGAGTTTAAATTGGTGGATGGCCTAAACTGGTAGTAAAACGTGAAACATGTTTAAAAAAAACTATTGAACCGTCACACTGAGAACTTCATGTTGGCCACTGATCGATAAAACCAGGAAAACCTGGAATTATGCTTCAATTTTGAGCTTAGGGAAAATAAAACAGGAGAATTGCTTGAATGTTGCCTTAACTTATTCTATGATATTAGGAAACCGAAAGTTCATTGCCGCACTTATAAAAGTAGGCCACCTATCTCTATCTTGAACTAGTTCTATCCAGCCATCACCTATCTCTATCTTGAACTAGTTCTATCCAGCCGTAACCTATCTCTATCTTGAACTAGTTCTATCCAGCCGTCACCTATCTCTTTCTTGAACTAGTTCTCTCCAGCCTTCTTAGGGAATTAAAAAATTGATAAGCGCCTTTATTCAATGGCGATCAAACTACGTGAATTTTACTCAACTCTTTTTGGTATTAAATTTCCAGAAAAAATCACAGTACTTGACACTTTTATATATATAGACTCCCAACATGTCATCCACAATTAATAGAAAGTAGGTTAGTATGCATTTTGATTGGGGCAGCATGCACAGCTAGTCAAATGAAATAAAAAAAAATTGAAATTTACAAAATTGAGATTTATATATAATATCTGAAACCCGGCATATCCGAAACGGCTAACAGCATTTTTGTTTATGTATTTTTTTCAGTATTGCTAAACTGCCAAATAAAGGTTTTACTTCAGTACTTCAGTAACAACTGTATTTATTCAGATATAAAAATAGAAAAAAAAGGGTCAAAAGAAAACTTCTGACTTTTAAAAAAAGTAATGATAAATTTAGTTTTGTTTTCTTTTTAACTTTTTTTATATTGAATAACTATTTATTCAAATACTGGATGTACATACACATAACTATACAAGAAGTACTTTTCTGTAACTATTTATGTTTTATGTAATGTATAATTTTGTTACCTTTTAATTCTTCAGAAGGGTATTGATTTCATATCCGAAATGGGTTCAGCCTCCTTTATTTCGGTTATCAAAGGTTTTACTTACTGTGTGCATAAAACACTATTATAATATTGTAAGATAAACTCAATGTAGACAGCAAAAAAAAAAGTTTGATTTTCTAAAAGTTTCTCCCTACCATAATCTAACTCTAGTTTTTTGTTTCCACTACAAGATGCAGAACATATTAATATGTTTACAACTTTTTGTTTAACTTGGTGGTCTAGGGGTAAGGCGTCAAGATTTCTGTGCTAAGGGTCCAGGGTCCAATCCTCGGTCCCAGCACAGATTTATATGATTGCCAAACCCATCGTTCACCTTTGACAAAACGTGTATTAATCACAGCTTGTGAATATGAGGAATTCCACGCCTCCACCGTGGTTCGGATTCCACGCCTTCACCGTGGTTCGGATTCCACGCCTCCACCGTGGTTCGGATTCCACGTTAAACGTAACGTAAGTGCGTATAACCTGAACAGGTAGTAAGACGTGGTGCTAATAATAATAATAATAATGATGATATTAATAAATAATAATATTAATAAATACTAATTTTTTTTAACTTGTCTACTATACTCGTGACTGAGCACATATCACTAGGAAAGTACGTAGTGGTTTTCTGATCTAGTCCCAAATAAAGTTTGTTAAGGATATAGAGTAGTAATTCCGGGTATGTATCCACAGTCTTATTTTAAGGGGAAGGGAGAGCGGTCCTTCCTGTAATGGACCATTGCAATGTCTCCCAACAGATGGTAGGGATTTATTTTTAACATTAAATCCCAGCCTTTAATAGTAATCTAAAATTTAAAAAAAATATTATTGAGGTTGGTGATTAATTAATTGTTAATAGCGTTAGTAGTGTTATAATGTTTTCTAAAATGGGATTAACTAATTGTGTTAAGAGTCTAATAAAATACAAGAATAGGTATTGAGTAGAAGTACTTATTAATTATTAATATTAGCTCAACCACTAAAATTTGAGGTCACGCTCAGTACACACTTTACCAAATACTTTCATTCGAAATCATTTGTTCAAAGTTTGACAACCTGGGGAAAATCCATTTAATAATCCAGAAAACTATTATTTGTTTGCCAAGAAAGCCAGGAATTATTCTGGAGCTTTATTCTAGAGCCACAAATATTCCTCGAGATATCTAATGAATATATAAATTATCATCACGTGTAATTTAGACTTTGATTTCAGACTAGTCATACCCCAACCCCTCTTCCCCTTCTATATAATTATATTCCCCTTCCCTCCTAATTTCGCACCCCTGTCAATTTATGATATCTTAATTATGCTATTCGTAGCTTAGAGGTAATAAACTACTACTCCATTTCCAATTGCTTTACGATATGTCATAAAATATAATAATTAATTTCGGGTCAATATAACTAGTAGATCAATTTTTTTTAGCTGTAAGTGTTCGTGAAGAATAATAAGCCTCTAGCGCAGGGTGGTGGTGGGGGTGGGGGGAGGGGGGTATAAAACCAAGCTCTCAACCCGGCGATTANGGTATAAAACCAAGCTCTCAACCCGGCGATTAAAACACGTTGAGGGACCTCCCTAGGTGTGATGGTGGAGGGGAGGGATACATCCGTTTTATTTTAGCTATGAAGTTGGTGGCAGCATCGCTACAGTAGTATGCTGGTCAGAAAAAAAACTTTAGAAAATAATATTTTTTGTGACCAACATTGATAAAATTTGATTGTATTTTAGTGATATTTTATAGGTATTAATAATGTCTAAACGTGACAGCTGCAGATCACATTGACTTTACGTATCAATATAATATGAAATTTGCTTTAGTAAATTTTGTTGCTGTCAAAATAAGTGTCTAACCATCTCAATTAGCATGTGATTTGATTCTCTTTCTCTCTCGCCCTCTTAGAATTCAACAACTTCTCTCTCTCATTTTTCTGGTTGAGCAAGGCAAAAATACAGACTTAATGTCCTAAAAAGTCTTGAAATTTATTTTTTTCCCGTGCCTTGCGTCTTATTACTTGGCAAGACTTTTTGTATTATTACACTAGTGGAAAAATGAAGAGGGTGAGATAATTTGATAGAATGTGCCAGATTTTGCAAGAAAAAATAGTGGGAAACCAATACTAAGAAGAAAGGGGAAAAAAAAACTTGAACCAAATATCTGAGATTCGTAACCCCAACCTCATCATCATCGGCAAAACTGACAAACCAGACGATACTGACGCCTTATATTGTGTGACCACTGATGTAATTTATATGTAACTTTAAAACGTTGCAAAGAGTATATATCATATAATTGACCATTATTTATGTTCCTACTGCCTCGACCTTAGGTTAGATCGTTGAGGTGTTGTGATTCAGGCAGGATATCCCACGTAGTTGTAAAGGACTTGGGTTCGAATCCCAGTGGGACCAAATATTTAATCACAATCGTACGAAAGCAAGCGTTTTGGATCTCGGTAAAGCAGTCTCGGGTTATAAATCAAGGATATACGTCACTCAGCCAAGATGTGTGCAGATAGTATCTTGGNCTAGGCTTTATTTGCTCTATTAGATCTATTAGTTCTACTTTCCTTACACTTTTAAAACTTCTAGGTCTTCTTTCCTGACAATTTTAAAACTACTAGTTCCTATTTCATGACAGTTTTACAACTACAAGTCTTCAGATCTATCCTATATATATCCGTAGAGAGGGTTCCATTTCTCTTAGCAATAGTTCTATCTAGGAGTCTCATGCGTGTAGCGAAAACAAATGCGGACCGTTGACACACTTGAGGAATCGTCTTTAGTGCACCTTAACCCCACCTTTGTTTACGTTTAAGAGGGGACCCACTCTGAGAAATTATTTCTGTACCCCTTTATACTCCTTCGCTCCTGGTCAGCCTGACAAGTGCCTGCAGTCCAGGAGGTTACTTTTTTCTATTTCCATCTATATAAGATATGTATAGTTCGCGAACGAATAGTTCGATGAGAACCGTTCTTCTAAACGAACTAGTTCAGCTTCTCGAAGAAAACTACGACGTGACACGAAAGACAATAAGCAATCGTGATTATTCGGCTGAACTGTGTTACAGTAGCGAAGTGACAAAACCGAGATTTGACATTTTCTTTGCTCAGAAATACAAAATAGCTTTTCGTAGGGGTAAACTTTTAAAAAGAACAAACATATTTGGTTTTACAGTCAACTTTGATAACATTTTTCTTCATATCTAGCATTATTTTATAAGTATTGAAAATTATATTTCAAAATTGATAGCTGTATATCATACTAATTTATATATTAATTTATGATAATTGTGTTAATAGCTTTTGTAAAAGTCAAAAATAAAGTTAATTGTTTATCTAAATTGAGATGTACCAAAGCTCCAAGCATTATCTCAATATTTAATATATAATATGAACACTCGTGGGGATGTGGAGTATACACTGGTGAACGAATAAACAACAAGCTATAGTTCTCAAACGACTGAACTATTGAACTAAAAGTAAAATTAATCATTTTCTTTTCCATCCAGTGATCATTTATGCCCATATGAAAAACGTTCACACACACCAACAAGTTTAAATTTATTTTGTTTAATTTGCACAGGAGAAGGATGAAATCAAAGGAAATGTATCAGCCTTCACTAGGAATAAGAGGAGGATCGTTGATTACTGTTGATAGTATCTTTTGAAATCACATTTATCCCACTTATGGTGGGAGTGTACTGAGCTCTAATTAAGAGCAGTATTTTTTCGGTTTTTATATCAACACTTTTATTTTGTCCAAAGAAATAAAATCATTCTCGAATACAAACATAGAGTTTAAATTTCTTCACATGGTGATTTCAGCAGTTTGTGAATATCTGTCAAGGGTGTCCTGGAATTCAATGACAACTTTTTCTCTCCATTTAAAACGTTTCTCATCTAATGCCGCAATGCTCATGACATATATCTAACATCTGTTGATATCAACATGTGAGGAAAATTAACCATTAATTATTTTTTTTGCTAAAACAATATTTTATTTATTTTGTAAAAAAAAAAAGATACAGAAACTGTGAGAACACTGCTCTTAACTCACATTTCCTACTATCCCACCTTAACATAGCTCAGATATCTAGGCCTACTATATACTAGTGATTCCCAAAACCTTTTAGAGCAGCGAACTAATTTTTATAATGACAAACATTTTTCAGCCCACCTAGCTTTCATGGGCATGGATGAGGGGAAGGAATGAATTTTTAATTAAATAATTTTGTACTACTTTTGTTAAAATGTAACTTATTATTGAATCTTCTTCTTAAGTCAACAATCCAAAGGTTGGTTTCTTTCTATCTATCCGAAGCTGGGTATGCACTCGGCACTTCAACTAGTTAGTAACGCCGGTACCATCTGGTATGAAGCTCATGTATTAGGGGAGTTAAGAAAGTGTGGTTCGCATTGCCTTTCACACTGAATTTCTATTAGCTTGAGTTTTGCCAGGAAAGGTATTTTAACATACCTTCCAGGGTTCTTTTTCGTGCCACAATCAATATGAGACCGAATACCTTTCTTCCCTTTCGAAGGAAGTTGTGCTACGGGTTTTTATTGCTCAAGAAAAATCCGTTTACCTTGGCTGGGTTTGAACCCCCAAACATCGGTTCCTGAGGTGAGCACTTTGCCCCAAAACCACTGAGGTCGACGTATTATTGAATTTAATGCATACAATCCGAACGGGTATTAAGACATAGTGCTACAATTTTTTTTTTACAAAACTGTTGTTTTTCTTAATGAGTTGCTCTTGTTTCTGCTATATGTTAAAAACCTCATTAACGCCCACATTGATGCGAGTCAATTTCAGATGCAAGGAGTTCTATAATATTGCACTTTGTTTCCAAATAAGTTTTTTGATTCGTACCATTACCGAAAATTCAACTTCACAGATGAACTAAGCATCATCTTCAAAGCGTCAATAAAAACAGTTGGATACGTTTGTTGCACAAACAACCAGAACCACTGCATCTGATTTTTATGGTTTAAATTCACTTTTTTTTTTAACGAGGTACCTTTGGATAGATTGATGAATTATTCGTCGGTCTTGGTCGATATCCCACTTGTGATGTTGCCCTGACACGGATTCGCAATTCAGTTCTTTTAAATAACTCTTTCATCTCTTCTTGTAAGTAGCAAACCAATCATTTTTACTTTCTCTCTATCTTACAGGTAGAGAAAGTATGGTGATCGTCAAAAAATTCAAACTCGAGATTTTGATGAATTTTGACGTTTCATGACTTCCTGAATCCGAAAAAGTGGTTTTTGAATTTCCGTCTGTCTGTCTGTCTGTCTGTCTGTACCTCCAACTAGAGCCTAAACTATTTTACCGATTGAGCTGAAACTTGATATCTAGGGTTTTCATAGGGTTGCCCCGAGGGGTTTTTGGAATTGGATATCTACCCCTAAAATTAAGGGTAGTTTACTGAA
>CABFWB010001213.1:104806-125607 GCA_902151455.1 Timema bartmani
AAAAAAAATAATATCATGGAAAAAATAAATAATTAATACTAGCCCTAACATCAACATATCAAGGTCAACAATAAATAAAAAATTAATATATATAAATAAAAAATAAATAAAACAGTCATATATGTTTCTTGTATAGACCTCAATTTTGGCTGTCAGAAGTGACAGCTGATAAATACATGTTTTTGCAGATCATATGGTTCGGCGGAGGGATACATAGTTACTTTTCAAAGCTATCAGAAGTCAGCTGTGAGCTGTCAGTCAGCACCACAAAAGATAAAATTGAGGTATATCTGCTAATCACGCGCTCGCCAGTCTGGCCACCCAGTCGCTTACGCGCTCGCTCGCACACTTGTCAGTCTGGCCGAACCTTAGTCAAGACTATGAGAGATTCTCCGCTACCACGCGGTCACTCAATACCCCTACGTAAGTGACAATGTTCGCTTGTCCTTGAACTCGTCCGCGCATGCGTACACCCAGTGCAAAGTCCTCTTTTACCGTAAACACAAGCCTATGCTTGTACACATGTGACATTATAAACGAGTTAGTTAATTTTTCATATGTTCAAAAACACATACTGATTATGTATTTAATTTGTCATTTTTGTTAGTAATATCACGAAAGTTTAAAATTGCTTGCGGGCCGGACAAATTGACGTCACGGACCTCAGGTTACCCGTGCCTGCTCTATGACAACTGACAAGTTATTCAAGGTCAAGCCCTCTTGACGTAGCACACATATGCCCAGAGTTTTGACTGACAAAAGTGACAGCTAAACATATCATGGTCTTGAAGGTTTGGCGAATGGATACGTGAGAATATATCTGGTAGCTTTTTCTATTTGTCAGTTACCTGAAATCCTCTGGCAAATGTACTAAGTTTATGAAAGATTTTACTTAGAATATAAAAGGATAGCCTAATAATGGCTTCTTGCAATCTGGTTGGTAATGTTTAATGTCACCTCCTGCAAGGTCAGTTATCTCCGGTTCCCATCTATCGCCACCTTCTCTAGTCTTTATGCTCTCCTGATTTGTTATTGAACACCTCAGGGTTTGTTTTGCCGCGAGCAAATCGTGGCAGTTCTCGCTCGAACAGCGGATCTCATCAAGGTCAACCGTGTCCGAAGAAACAACCTACTCTTTTTATACCTCCTACACTGCAAATCTTAAGGACAGTCTTGAGATAGAGTCTTGAGGGGAGTGGGGGGAAGGAGTCAGGTTTGGTGTTTTTTTTAATCTTTATTTTGGTATTGCTTCGTTTGATAAAAGCTTTATTTTCTTTTATGGACTTGTGTTTTGGTTCATGTCGTGAAGAAACCATTTACGAGACTTCAAAAAAATAAGATTGTTGATAGAGATTACGTCCAGTTATTATTTTATCAACTATGTTACTTTGTACAAGTTATTATTCGGTTGAGTAGACTTTTTTTCAAGTTTGAGTATTATTTTTTTTATTTTCGTTTACTTTTATTGTTTGCCTTCGTACTATTGTGTTTAGATTTCATTGTCGTCTTTTAAACCCGATCATCCACTCATGCAAATGACAAGAAAGGCTTCATAAGTAAAATAATATAGTTTGTTATTGCGCAACTTTGGACTTGAATACAAACTTAAAAAATATTATTGTTAACCTTCATGACTTAAAGAGATTTGTGCACTTTCATTTCGAGTTTGTTAGAACATTTACCAGTATGTCTCTTAGCCTTTAAACAATTCTTTTGTTTAGCAAAGGTTACCAATAACATACTAGCCGTTGTTTAACAACATCTCTATTTTATTACAATAGAGCTGTATTAAACAACATCTAGCATGCAGACGGCTTTCATACACATACCTTAGTGTATTTTAGTTTTCAAATAAAGGAAAGGCCCTTTTTAAAAATATAAACTCTATTTTTGTGGGTCAAATTGATAACATTTTAATATATTGTTAGTAATTTTTTAGGTAGGCCTATTGATAATATCTATCAAACGTGACAGCTGCAGGTCACACGACTGACGTATGAATACTTGAAGGGGATCTTAGTAACTTTTCTAGCTATTAGATTAGGCTCCTTATTGGACTATAGTTAGTAATTCATAGATGCCGCCATTTTAGGCAGAAAAATGATCCAGTACATAACTTTGACACTATCCACACCGTAATGGGTGTTATGCAACATTTCACCCCCCCCCCAATCTCCCGTACCCCATTCTTTTTTGCTACCGCGTATCTCTCTACCGGTTTGGGTTGTTCGCAGATATATTAATTATGATAATGAGCTAGTAATGAGGAAGAGTGAATTTAAAGTAAATGTACCCGCATTAGCGTGAATGAGAAAGATCTCACTATTTATTAACCGAGATTCGAACACCAACCTCACAGTCAACCGCCAATCATGCTAGACGAACTTGAGGTATAGTCCGTGTGCACACTTATGCTGGTTTCTTTTCCGAATATGCATTGTAGATGTTGAAATTATATTATTTAAAATTATACAATAAGCTGAACACAACTTGTGAATGTGAGGAATGCCAGGCCTCCACCGTGGTTCGGATCCCACGTTAAACTGTAGGTCCTCCATTTCAACCTCCATTTCATCTCACAATCACCCTACCATTACACATTAGCGTGAGTGCGTATAACCCGAACGGGTAGTAAGACGCGGCGCTAATAATAATAATAATAATAATAAGCTGAAAACTGTTTGTTAGAAAAAAAGACGAAACAGAGAAAGGGCACTAGTAAACTCTATATAAACAGACTTTGTAAATTCTTTAACATTATTCAACACGTTTTCTTATGGGTTGATGAGCCATCAGGAAAAGCACGTTTTGCCACACTTGTTCGTTGGTAATAGAAAACAAAAGCATATCATATCTGTGTGCTGTTAAATTGACGGTAATATAAATCCCATCAAGAAAAAGAGACGTAATTTTGATATATTTTTCTGCAGGTCCACAAATTAATTTTGAATTGGTGTGTACCAGAAATTTCCAAAGTTTTTGATCGTGTCATTTCTAAAAACCAAACATAGTTGGCAGGTGAATGCCATGGACTAATTTTTCTAAGTTAAAATATAATATATATATTTTAACCTAATTTTTTGTCTCTCTCTCTCTACATAAATATATATATAGAAAGAGAGAGAGAGACAAAAAGTATATATATACATACATACACACAGCTAACTTTGTATTTATAAATCAATATAAGGTTGACATTAAAACAAATACACGAATCTAAAACATTTAGTCATTTCATAGAACGTTTATGTTGAGTCACAGGGGTTCATAGCCTCTTCCACACTTTTCTTTCAAAAACCCTTGTTACTAATTTCTTCTGCATTTAGTACTCTTAGGCCCCTCCTTACTCCATCACCTCATCTGAGATTCGGTCTTCTCACTGGCTTTCTTCCCTCTGGTTTTCCTTTATACACATGTTTTATGATTCCATTTTCCCTTCTCAATACATGCCTCAACCACTCAATTCTTTTGTTTCTTATTATTGCTGTAATGTCTGTTTCCTTAAAAAAAAAAAAAAATATATATCTCAAAGTCTACTAATAATTGCACTTATGTTAACTAAGTACAGCATGTTATGACAAATCTTTACTAACAAATTAAATAAAAAGTTTGATTTTTTCCCTTCTTTTTATGCACACGTCAAAGTCCTCAAAGTTGGTTACTAAAACTTTTTTTCTAACAATAGCAGAATAAAAAATATAAAACTGTTGTGGGTCGTACTTTGGGTGAACAATATTTGCAATTAATTAAAACGTTGGTCACGGAATATTGCTTAGATTTGTTCGCACATTATGTTTTTTACCATTTCCCTTTTGACGGCTGTCTAGTAACACAATGCTCCGGGCTTTATACGACCGTATCTAAAAACCCTTGTACTCAAAAGACAGACAGACAGACAGACAGACAGACATGGACGCTGACGTCATTGCTTTATTGCACTGGCCTCGCATATCATAGCTTGGGGAAGTTTGGCAGAAAATAAAAAGGTAATCAATAAAACTGTAGATACAATAATTGTTGCGCGTGTTCTCTTAACCGAGTTTTAATACCAGATAGATCTTGACACTATGCACTTATATGTGTTCTATTATAATGGCGCTTGTTACATGCAAAAAACTATTATCTCAAATAGTATGCAATTAAACTCTAATTATAAGTTAGATCTTGTTGTTGGATGGTTTGAAGCTTTGAGGTTTAAACTATGCGTGTTTCTTTAAAATAAATCAGTAAACCATTTATAATATTACGCTTCGAGGGACTTACGCAATTGAAAAGCTTACAACTTATAAACCAAATCTTGTACTTACGTTATTGTATTTTTAACACGATAATAGTATGCCTCCACCCGCTTCGGTGGCCGCATGACCTAAGGCGTCACTATTGCAATCAAAATAGACTGGCAATGACAGGGAGATATGGGTTTGAATCCCGGCCGGGTGTACTGAGGGTGCTTTTCCTAAAGGTTTTTCCACCATCCCTCTACGTAAATGTGGGTACATTTAATCTAAATTCAATCTTCCACATCCCTGAGTCACTAGCGTAATTAGTACATAGGCGTATAATCTGAATAGGTAATATGACGTGGTGCATATACATATATATATATATACATATATATATATATATACAAATATATATATGTATATATATATATATACATATATATATATATATATAAAGTCTCCCCAAACAAATGTGGGTACATTTCCATATAAATTGTACCTTCCTCATCTCTAACCCCATTTATGGTTAACACAAGTATGTATAATGGTGTGACACACAAATAAAAGTGCTAGTAACTTAAGGAATGATCTCGCATTTGCATGAAGGGAGAGTGGAAAACCATTTACGGGAAACCTTGAGTATACCAAACTTGGATTCAAGTATATACCTCGTCAAGTCAGACTAGATGAGCCTGACATCTAGTCCGCCTGCACACCTACGTCAGGCCACCTCTTCTCTCTTCACGCTCCTGTTCCCAAAGCCTCCAGCAGGGAAGCTGGCGGTGCAACACCAAGCAACTCCACCGACATTCTCTTGCGGCCCTGAGAGTTTTCACGGTAGTGACGGAACTTGCAAGTCGTCGGGAAATATGACATCATCAAGGTCATAGCTAATGTTGCGTGCTGCGTTATCGTCTCAGGTCCTCAGTAGCACGAGGAGCAACTCGCATCAACTGATCTTAACATTCTGTACCAGGGGAACCCAAACTATTAAAACACCGCGAGGCCATAAGAGACAAAGCCCCCGTTCTGGTAATATGATGATTCCCAAATCTATGACGGATGATCTTTCAAGAGGTGTGAGGAAATCAATCAATGTTTGCATTTTGTAAGTTTATTAATCTGTACAGTTGACATTAAAAGATTATATTAGTACATTGGATGCGCTTTCACATTAAGTTTAAAAATGGGTACACGTGTACAGGACCGTGTACCGACCATGCAGCTTGCGTCTTACTCTGGCTGTTTTGGGTCTAAGGTTGTAAGCGTGGATCAAGATTACTTCATTACTTAAGACTACTTTATGGCATTAGGAATTTGAAAGTTGATTTTCGTATTTAAAAAAGTACATCACCTATCCCTACCTTGAGCTAGTTATTTCCATTCCAACCCATTACACCCTATCCCTATCTGGAGCTAGCTCTATCCATTCTACCTCATTACACCCTATCCCTACCTTGAGCTAGTTATAATCACTCTACCTCAGTGGCTCCCAAACTTTTTGAATCATGGAGCACTTTTCTGGGGAGAAATTCGTCACGGAGCACTATCGTTGCCCTGATACCAAAGGTACGTATCTGTATTTTTTTTTCTTCTGATTTTACCTAACTGCATTTTTAAGTTGCTAGTCAATATTTTATCGTGTATCAAAAGCACACAATTTTTATGAGTTCTAAATAGCTTAAAATTTGATCTAAACTTAATTTTACCAATTTAAAGTCTTTGAAAAATTGAAACTTTAAATATTGTTTTCGCAAAACACAGATTTTGCACAAATGTATCCTTGACATAAGGGCGACAATATTTTCACCTGACACCTACATAGGTAGTCCTACAAAACCAAATGACAGAAGTATTCACGATTCACGATAGAAACGAGTTTTTAATCATTTGGGCATGTTAACATCAAGTGTTATTTCATTAGAAGTTTTATTTTCTCCACTAATTTCAGAGAAATAAGGAATTTACTTAACGACATAAACGAAAAACAGCAACAAAAACATTAAGTTAAGCAATGCATTTGATGACGTATCCAAAGCAGATATTGTAAATATTGAGACAGGATCTGTATTTTGTCTTAGTAGCCACATAGGCAGAGAATTTCACTTCACATAAGTAAGTTATGGCAAAGGGCAGAAGGGGGATTTTCGCTTTATCTAAAAAGAACTTCAAATTCGTCTCTTAGGTGTCACAGAAATTCTGATAGTGACTTGTTAGTTGCAAAATTCTCTTTTTTATCACAGAATCTGATGTCAAATCAATCAAGCACTCATAGTGACGAGATTAACTGTCACCGTCGAATCTCTATGACTGGTTTCACCGCGTTTAATCTGTGTGCTTCACCGGCGTTATCGATGTTTTGCATAATTCCTAGAAGGTGTGGGTGGGCAGAGCTGACTTAGGTGACGCATGACATGCACTTAGGCTTATTAATAAATTTGAACTCTATATTTCTTCACAGCACGATGCAGGAGCTAAATAATTTCTACCAAATACTTACCTAGACACAGTTAACTTCATGGCCGTACAAATTCACAGTTTTAAGAGATTGTAACATTTAATTTTTCTTTCCAATCTCTTGGCGGAGCACTTGGAGATGCTTTGCGGAGCAGCAAGTGCTCCGTGGAGCACACTTTGGGAACCGCCGCAGTCTACTTCATTACATCCATTCCACCCCATTAACTCCCCATCCACATCTGGAGCTAGTTATATCCATTCCAACCCACAAACCCCTATCCATATCTTGTGCTAGTTCATCCATTCCACCTTATTACACCCTATCCATATCTTGTGCTAGTCCATCCAGTCCACCTTATGACACCCTATCTATATATTGTGCTAGTTCATCCAGTCCACCTTATTTCACTCTATTACTATCATTTACAATTTGATTCAGACTTATAATTTGATAAGAACACACACTTGCTTTTGTTTTTTAATAATGTGTCTCAACCTCTTATCATGACTTTTTAAAAGGGCTGACCGTTTGTTTTGGGCTTGATTAATCTTTGTGATCGTGTACATCGACCTTTGATTATGATAGTTCAAAGTATATGATCGTTTGTCTTGGGCTTGTATTCTGATTTAACTAAACTTTATCATTCTTTTATGATCGTGTAGATCGACCATTGATAATGAAGTTTACAAAAAGAGGCGACTCTTTGTTCCGGTTTTGTATCATTATTAAATAAAACTTGATCATATCTTTGTGACCGTGTGCCTCGACCTTTGATCATGATAGCTGTTGTCGACTCTATGTTGTGTTCGTGTGTTCCGGGCTGGTGGGCTCGTGGCGGCCTGCCACCACGTGTGCGGTGGCACCCCACCAAGCCAGACCACGTGTTCCTCTTGACTCTATGTCATCGCGAGCGACCGGGATGTTGTGGAACAAAAAAAGGCCATTGGAACCGTAACAGCGCAATATTATTCCCATTGCAGAGGTCGGTTTGTTAACGGATAAATTAGTGGAATTCATTCTGCCCTGTTCCGTTTAATATCTAGCCAAGGTTGTCTTTAAAAAAACACTTCATGTAATAAAATATTTTATCTTTATTAATCCATCGAGAGGTTTGTGGCAGAAATATTATTTTACTTTCTCAGCTTTGCAATAATGTATAAATTAATATTACACTCCTCCTAAGTGTCTTGTTTTCGAATCACGACCCGGTTTAATAAGGTGTTTCTTTGCTAAAACCTTATCCCAATCTCCTTCCACGTGAATGCGGGTTTATTTGTTCTAAATTTTACCCTTCTCATTTCTACTCTATTGGGAATAAATACGCTAATATTTCATATGACTTGTAAGACTTAACCCAATACTTATTTCTGTATTTTAAGATAAAAAAAAGGCTTCCACCTAGTGAGTTTTTTTTATAAATCTTATATCATGCTTCGTTGGGTGTTAAAGGTTTAAACAGCTTACTACTATAATATAAACTCCCCCCTTACCCCCCGACTGGGTAGAATTAGCTAAAGATAGGAATAGATGGCGGGCGTACTTTTGAAAGAGTGGTAATAAACTTTCTAATAAGAAATGCAATAGAGTAAGTAAGCACCAATACAAAATTACAATGTTCTACTTTACTTAAAAGTAGCTTAAGAAATTTTAAACAATTTACTTCCTTGTGACCCCTCATATCACGATGCCAAACATTATCGAACTCGAGATTTTGATGCATGTCACTTCTTGATCCCGTGAATTTTAAAAAGGGTTGTTTTTTTTTGCAATCCCGTCTGCCCGTTAATCTGGCTAGTGTTTTAAAGTTTAAATAGGCTATAGGCCTATATCCTATATGCAAATTAAATCAATCGACTAATTTATTATTCTACGTTATAACAGTGAACTTCCCTTTAAATTATTGATTATTCTTTAATTTTTAATAAATCATTACCATCATTAATTTATCAATCATGTGATTGTTTTGCTGCAGTTCTCCACTTTTGACTATCCTGGGCCCTTTTTTTTTTGTTACATCTTTGTAACCACGTCTGCCAACATAGTCCACTATCTGATTTAATTTTCTCCAGTCTTGTTCTTTCGCCTGAATTTCTTCCTTCCCCTTCATTTATCTTCATCAAACGATCATGTTTTGGTAGGATGAACTACCGTGTTAACTTTTCTTTGCTGTACACCTTTACAAAGTTAATAAATCAGATATTCATTCCAAAATGTACCCTTCGCTTACCTTCCATTATTCTACTATGACGCAGCTTATAAATAAATATAGGGACATATTATTGTTCTTCAAGGTAAGGCTACCTTTCATAGTAAACGGAATCTTCTATGAAGGCCCTATCTATTTTAAATTAAATGTGAAAAACAAGTAAATAGTGTAAGCTCTGTGATGGCACAGTGTAGGTTGTGTAATAATTGACTAATACCTTCTTTTATCGCTCTTATAGCCTCAATTGACTTCACATCCACATACTTGCCGCAGCTGTAGTGGCTTGGCATGCGTGATTTAGGAGTAAAGCGTCTTAAACATGATGCTTAGGCAAGTTTCAACTATTTAATTGTTGTGTGACAGAACAGATAACCCAGAAATATTGTAATTGGCTTAGATCACGTCACGTGATCTTGGTTTTGTTCTGCACCTGTTTGAATCCAACGTACGCAACTACGGATATCAAAACAAAAAAAATTAAATCTAAGCTTATATAAGTATAATTTAATGGTTCCCGCCCACGTGGTTTCATTTTTTTTTCAACGTATCGTGCCCGTTATACTGTATTCTATGCATTTCACATATGAGGGGGGGAAAACATTAAATCTCTCAATTCTTTTTTTTTAAGAAGGATGAAAAGTAATAGGTAGTATGCTAACAACAAATATTCCCAACATAAAAAAACATATTTTTTAATTTTTTAATGTCTTGTTTGCATACAGTGTAAAGAACTTCTTAAACTAATTTGATATTTTAAATTTACTTTTAAAATTATCTCTCTAAACGTGCAAATTACTTGAAATTATATATACTTGCAATCAGATGTCTTCATATGATTATTTTTTGTGTTACTATAATTTAAAATAATGTAACCAGTTGTACATTCAATACAATCGTACTGTATAAAATATGCATGTTTTCTTTCAAGGAAAGTAAACGTAAAAAAAAAAATATTATTTTAGAATTTGTTTAAAATCAAGAATGGCCATAGTTTTTTATGAGAAATCTTGTAAAGGAAATGGACTGTATAACTATAAGGAAAATCAGGGATAGAGCAAGGAATGTTTTGGTTAGTGAGGAAGAATAGTGTTTGAATGTCTTAGGAAAGTAAATATATTCATCGCGTACTACTCAAACGATGACTAATGTTTATTTATTCAAAAAATAATTATTTTAACTAATTGATTATTTTAATTTTCATCAACATCACCGTTAAAATTAAGGATTTTATTTTCTGAGATTTTTTGACCAAACTTTATAAAGATACTTTGTTTGAAAGCCTTCGGTTGAAATGCCACCTCAAGGTTATCTTAAGAATATTCATTACAATTAGATTAATTTTAATTATAAGCGCTCAGGAGAATTGAAGTGTAAAATAATGTAATTCATTCATTACCTCTTCGCTAGATGTAAATCATTATTCCTCTCGGTGACATCGATTTATTAGTTATTACTTAAGTTGCTACATTCAGTGCTAAGGGCATTTTCATGACAAGTTTTCACCCTCGAGGCTATCTTGGCGTATCGTGATGTTGTTGATACGGTCTACATTTCGTGGAAAATTATCATTTAATTCCTTTAAAAAATAAAAGATTTAAAGCGGTTGTTGATTCTAATTTATTTGCTAAAATATTCGTATTTAAATAGTAATAAATTCAACATTATTTTTTTTATTCGTAATAAGCTGGTTTTTTTTAAAATTAATAGTTTAAGAAGTAAATAATGTATTAAGTTATATTAAATCAAAACTATATGCAGACCCTTTAGTAAGGACGTTTGTGTCAGTCATAAATTAATTAAAGATTCAGTTAGTAGGCGTAAAGTCATTAAAATAAATACCCTTCCCTCCACACACCTACATACCTCTAAGCCCAATATCATTGCTGAGCGAACTGCAGGTCTTATGGAGAAAAGCTTTATTTCCTCTCTCTCAGATAACTGTTGCCAAATCTCCTAGTTCACAGTTATGTCTGAAGGTGGTGTGCTGGGGTAAGGAGCTACTGGCAACCTCGACCAATCGGTGTTGCGGAGCTTGTCTTATAATTGAGGGGAGATTGACCACACGAAAACGAGAGAATGACAACGCTGTCTACCAATAGTAACCATGCATTCCTCTCAGAGATGATACCCACTGTAGAGCAGTCGTGTTTTTTTTTACGTATTAAAATGCTAATATTGTATTAAAATCTATTATATAACATGTAATGTATTCTTTGGATTCATAGGCTGCCACACAATCTAAGGCGTCACTCTCGCAATAGACTGGTTTGTCTGTAGTAAGAATATAAGAGTTCAAATCCTGACTGGGTGCACCGAGGAGTGTTTTTCACGTGCGACTTATCACTAAGGTTTTCCTCTAATATTTCCACGCAAATTCTGGTATTTTCCTCGAAATGTTAACTTCCTAATTCCTACCCTATGTGTGTAAATATGGGACCAGAGAAAACAAGACTCAAGCATTTGCTCTCGTGTCCATCTATGTGAGAACCAGATATTTGATTTGTTCCAATAATATAAAGGATAATTTTTAATGTGACTAGGGAATACATTTTCATATTATTATTTTTTGCAATGCTTAAAGTGCTTTAAAATTAAATTAAGTAAAAAACATTAAATATGCATATAAAAATGTCTACGGAGAACATATTAATTTCAAGAGAAAGAATGGAAAATCTGTTAACCAACAAACTCTTTTATCTTATTATTTTAAAAGCTATATTACTTTTTCTTGCATTTTCTATTTTCGTAAACTCCATTCACGGTGGGAATTACTCTGCGAAAGGTCTTTTTTCCTACCAATATCCTACTATATAATAGCTTTCTGGTAGGAAAAAAGGCCTTTCAGAAAACAATTCCTACGGTGAACAGACTTTAAATCCATTTAATTACATTATAAACAAATTTTTTTGATCAAGATAATTTTCTTAAATAGTGCCTTTATTAAGCTCTTCAATTTTAATACATTTATATATCTATACAAAATTGTAAATAATAAACAGTTATACATTTGAATGCTTGTGCCTACTATTTAAAAAAAAATGGAGTAGTGGTTTAATCTGATGGATACGAAATTAATACAAGCTAAGTCTGACAAGTTGTTATTCAAGTTGTTAGTAGAGACCACATGGACATTTAGAAGGGGTAACACCCGATACATTAATTACGGCTCCTGTCAGCTTCACGTTCAGCTTAAAATGTTGCCAAGTTACATGACTTAATAATATTTGCACATGTGTCCATCGCTCCCATAGACTTTTTTTTGTGGGTAGTAATACCACAGTAAACGGACAAGTCTTTTGCCCGTTTAGTTTTAATCAGCCGCAAGAGGCGGACAACTGGCCAGCCACCTTCAAGACAGGTATCAATCCAAAGGGTGAATTGGCTACTTTCCAACAAGAGATGAAGATTTTCCGGTAAATCTACAATCTGAACATTTCCTTGAACATTTCCCACAGGTGTGGCCTCAATCCTACTTAGTAGGTGAGGGGGGACTGGGTTAGGTGTAGCGGTACTTTGATTAATTACATACATACATACATAGAGCCATCAAATAAATTGTAGGTGGACAGAAAGCTGTTAGCAAATACTTCGGACAGCCATATAATAATTTTATTTTATTGATGATAAACTGAAAACTAACTCCAAACATTTAATGAAAATTAAGATAAACATTTTACAGGAAGATTTTAAGATAGTTAAATCTCAGGGGAAGGAATTCGTAGAGGCCTTGCTTGTATTTTTTTCATTCAACGTGCACTTTCTAAACCAACTGATTAAACCAGCACACGATTTATAAACTAACTTAAATCTAGAACAGACACAACATCCCAGCTTCCAGCCGTTTAATCGTCACTGTGAAAAGGGAAAACTAAATTTCACTAATAATGCATTTTTTCGTTTATGCCAGGAATTGAACCCAGGACTCAGTAAACAGACACACTACTGACTGAGCTAAAGTGTCCGAAGATTTGAATATAATATTGGTATATTTGATATACAGCAGGCACATTCAACCACCAAGCGTGAATGAGAGAAGAGAACTGTATAACCACTGCCATAGCTTTTTTTTTAAACTTATTTAGGGTGTGATTGAAAGGGACGCGAGAAAATGCCAGTGTTTTTTTGCAGTTTTTATGGAAAAAACTTTTTGGACAAAATAAATAAAATATTGCTTCAGTATAAACATAATTTAATTTTCTTCACATGTTGATATCAACAGTTCCTGATTATCCATCATGAGCATAGCGGCATTAGATAAGAAACTTTTTAAATGAAAACAAAAAGTTGTCACTAAATTACAGAACAGCCTTGACAGATGTTCAAAAAAATTTGAGGATCAACATGTGAAGAAAATTAAATTCTATGTTTGCACTGGAATGATATTTTATTTATTTTGTTCAAATTTTTTTTGCCAACTACAAATTGAAAATTACAAAAACACTGGTTTTTTCTTGCCTTCCTTTCCACCTTAAATAGCTGGGTTTTTCCCTATTAAAAAAATGAGAATTCTCCAAAACAACATTTTTATTCTCACATTTCTTCTTTCTAGCGAGGAAAATTTGTCACGTTGCGGTTGAGGAAAAGTAAGATTCCGGATGGGCAAAGAAAATATAGGAAAACCTGAAAAAAATCGGGGAATTTCAAACTGGCAGAAAAATCAGGGATTAATGTAAGGAACATGGTGTAGTCTACAATTTCATCTTATTCACACAATCAAGGATGATGTATCTCTATTTTTGAGTGAATTTTTCAAACATATTTATAGGTATGAGTTTAAGTCATAGAAGTTTATTTTTTGGGTTCAAGTAAATGTCTGGGAGTGTGTTCTTTCCGAGATTTTGTGTCCACTCACGAATTTGATGAGGAAGATAATCATAATCATATGCTGCTTGTAAAAATAAAGTTATTCATTCACAATATATACTTTATTTATGTGCAATCACTTTAACTAAGCCAGCGATTATCATTAAAACTGAAATGCATTGGGATAGGTCAGGAATCAATATCACAGCCGATTAACCGAGATTTAGACACACGATGACGTTTGAACCAAAAATTGCATCAAAGTGCAGTTTTCCACCTTCTTGAGCACAATTTTTAAATTTTAAATAATTATTTTTTAAATTTGATTATATTTTTAAAATATAACTTATTGTAAAATGGTTTCTCTGGTCTTGATTCCAATGGTTTTTAAAAAAATGTAGATTACAGAAAGTCACACTACAATACAAAGCTTGGCTCAAACTGTATATTAACTACCAAAAGCTACGCGCAATCCGTGGAATAGTCGTGGTATGGTGGTCGGAGTTCCTGGATGCTGACTTAGAGGTCCCAGGTTCAATTCCCGGCTGGCACCGGAGGATCTTTCTCTCAAGGGAAATAATTTTGCTTTTCACCAGGGTTTGGTTAACAATTAACCTTAAGTTAGGATAAGATCTTCATTGGATCTACATTCTCATATTCACCATGGAAAGAGCCTCCACGAAAAGAATGTACAATTTTTGTAAGCCTATATTCGGGCGTCCCATGAGCAACAGTACATTAGTGCTGGCTGCTAATCTTATCGCAAACTGAGCTACAGATCAATTTAGACCAAACACGCCATTATTACTATCCATAGAATGATACGGGCCTAAAGTTGGCTTGGTAGGTTATACTTAATTTGTGTACAAAATAATTTTTTTCACATTGTCTTTAGTATCTCTCTGAGCTATATATTTATTTATTTATCTAGCACCACGTCTTACTACCCGTTCGGGTTATACGCTTAAGTATTATTTACGCTAATGGGTTAGGAATTGGGAAAGTTGAACATAGAGGAAGTGAACCCCCATTTGCGTGGAGGGAGAGTGGAAAACCATTTAGGAAAAACCCCTCCCAATTCACCCGACCGAGATTCGAACCTCGATCTCCCCTTCCTCGGCAGTCGAGCTCAACACGACTAGCGCGTTAGCTAACTACGCCACCGAGGTGGGTAGATAAATTAATTATGATAAATGAATAGGAATAAGAAAGGTAGAATTTAGAGGAGGTGTACTTACATTTGCGTTGTGGGATAGTGGTAAGCCATTGAAGGGAAAACACCTTTAGTAAATCCGACCGGGATACGAACCTGGAATCCCCATTGCCAGAAATATAGTACAACACAAATGTGACGTGTTAGACCATGCAACCACCGATGTGGGTAAAAAAGACGCTTTTTTTAAAAAAATCTTTATTCTATGAGTGTAGTTAAATTCGGATAGCCCGGACAGAGGTATGGTGATGTGATAAATAAACTACTGAATTGGCTCGTTGATTAAAAAAGAAATATATTTACATGAAAGATCAATGTTCTAATCAGTTTGGGCATGGTGAGTTCTTTCATTTAATGATCTTCCATTCACCTAAAGCAAATGCGGGTACATATCCTCTATATTATACCTTCCTCATCTCTGCCACCACAGTTTAAATATCCGGATAGGCTGAAGAAAGATACGCGTTGCTAAAATGTGACTAGTAAAACATCTTTATAGAAATTTTAATATTTTTTTTCGGACAAAATTAATAACATTTTACTGCAATAGACTAAATTGCCGAGGACGGGGAGATCGGGGTTCGATCCCAGTTGGGTGTACTGAGGATGGTTCTACCTTGATGGCTTTCCACTGTCCCTCCATGCTAATGCGGGTACCATTCCTCTAAATCAACCTTCATAATCCCTAACTCACTATTAACTAGTACATAGGGTGTAATCCTAAGGGTTCGGCCAGACTGACAAGCGTGATGAGCGAGCGCGCCAGCGACTGGATGGTCAGACTGGCGAGCGAGCGCGAGATTAGCAGATAGCTCTCGTTAGCTGTTGACGAGGAGGCTCCGAATCTTGGCTTAGTGAACTGAGGGAGGTTTTAACAAGTGATTTATTGTTGTGGTTTTCTCATCCTCTCTCCACGCTAGTGGTGATTCTTATTTGTAAAGGCCTACATTTGATAATATTGAAGTATTTTAACATATGAATTTTACATATATTTATGTATATATACATATAGGTATGGCTTATGATCTTACCTAATAAGTAGGTCGTTAGTAGCAAGTAGTAATAAAAATGTCAAAATGAAAAGTTTTCATAGCAATCAATGAACCAACATACAATAATATTGTCTAGCGTCTGTAAACTAGACTGTACCGGGTCAAGCGCGCGCGTGCGCTTGAAAAATAGAATCAGTTCTATCTTTCAAGCGTGCGCGCTCAGTCGCTCGCTCCAGTCTGGCCAACTCTCATTACAACCAATGTGTTCTGTTTTATATTTTAGTCGCTCGCTCGCGCGCTCGCTCACTCAGTCTGGCCACCCTCTAACGAGTAACAAAACGCGATACAAAAAAAACTAAATATTATTATTATTTAGCACCGCGTCTTACTACTCGTTTGGGTTATACGCTTAAGTACTAATTACACTAATGAATTAGGAATTGGGAAGGTTGAATTTATATGAAGTGAACCCGCATTTGCGTGGAGGGAGAGTGGAAAACCATTTGGTAAAATCACCTCCAGTTCACCCGACCGAGATTCGAACCTAGATCTCCCCGTCTTCGGTGGTCTGGCTCAACACCACTGGCACGTTAGCCAACTACGCCACCGAGGCGGGTTAAAACTAAATAAATATGTGATTTTATAGGTATATTATAAAAATAAATTGACAGATTCAAATCACGTAGCCTGACGTATGAATACATGAAAGTTGATCTAGCTGCTTTTATTGCCGTCAGATAATGCCATTACTATGAAGATTTAACTATTTATATCTAACTCCTATTTAAATTTATACGATTTGAGTCAATAAAACATATTTTAAAGACATCCATTGTTGGAAAGAAAGCTTACTTATATAATCAAATAATAAGAGCTAGGTTTTCCATATTTTTTTGTAAACAATTTGTTTATAAAAAAAACTTATTTTTCTTTCGTATAAAATCGATTGGTTTTGCCAATGGTGCGTTTCAATCTGTCGTTTGAACTCTAGAATGGAATGTTTCACTTGAATATTTCCAGACACTTTTTTAGAGGCTAAGGGAGGGGGAGTTGAAGTAGGATGGAAAGGAACGTGAGTTAAGTAGGTACAGTATTTTTTCTGTTTTATAACAATAAATACTTTTGGGCTGAGCTAAATAAAATATTACTTTAGTAGATATTATGTTTGCCTTAATTTTCTACACAGAATAATCTCAAACAGTTTTTAAAAATGTTTGTCTTGGGCAAGGCTCGGACTTGGATGATATATCTCATTCTTATTTTTTTTGATTGTCACATACAATGCTTATAAGAACATAAACTCTTTTCAAGATCCTCTTGTTGCAGGATTTATATTGTATGGATAATTTTTTGTCATTTTGAAATTTAAGATAATATTTTTACAAGGGTTGACATTAGTGATATTCAATAAATGTTTGCAATATAATTTTTTTTTAGGTATGTGCTTCAAAAGGTTATTCGAAAGCAAATTGAAGTTGGCCAAGGTGGGAAGGCTGATTGTGTGGTACAGTGGAATCTCGATTATCCGAGTTGAACTGGACTAGACCCATCTAGAAATATTGAAAACTCAAACTACTCGGACTAGCCGAGGGAAATGAAAATAGTTGATTCTTTCTATGTATTTCATTTCTGAATGTTCTTTTTCAAATATACGTTTCATCAACCGGTTCCCATTCAAGTAGTTGTTTTTATCAAGTCTAACACACTATTTTCCCCCCGAGTCTTAATTAGTGCTCAGATCGGTGCTATGTAAACATATGAGTGCCAAGCACCTCCCTACTTTAAACTTTGCGGAGTTCCGAACATTTGAGAGCCCACTGTATTAAGCTTACTATCATCGGTCAGGGTGGTCTTATATTAATGCATAAAGCGTAACTAAATTAGTAATGAAAAGTGCATAGCACATAGTACGCAGGAAGTTGAAACCCATTATTTTCAATTATATCGTTCACTATCGGTACGTAGGGAATAGGACACAATTAATAAAGTTGTGTTACCTTAATAACAAACGAGTATGATTATCAGAAGGCATTTCAAACCCGAACAGAATATATTTTCCATCACTCTGTGCACTGACGTTTAATTGACTGGACCGGCTCCTCACATTTTCATTGGCTGATACAACTCCTTTCAAGGGCTGTCTATGCTCAAGTGCACGCATAGCGCATAAAAAGTTAACGATTCTTCATTGTTTTGGTGTCAATGACTAATATTGTAAATATGATGTGAAAATAAAAGGAAAAATACTATTTTATTGAAAAGTACGTCTATCATAATATTCATAAGAAATAAAATCGGAACCATATAAAATTCGACTCAATAATACAGGCATAACTTAAATTAGGTTAATTTTATGTTTCAAAATATACAGTTTAATAAGTAATGTGCTTGATTAGGGAATCTTTAAATAAAGTATTTTTAAATACCACGCACAGTAGAGCAAAGAGGCTAGGCCAATTTATATGAATAAGAATAGTCGATTTTATTAAGATTTTAATCGCTAAGTCTAATTGTCTAATTATAAGTTGTATTATTATTATTATTATTATTATTAACTGTGTACTGTACCCTATGCATTATCACCATTAGTTATGTATGAATATATAAAACCAGCCATAAGTTTGTTTTGTGTTGTACATACATAGCCTAGGTGTGTATGTGAATCCAACCTTAATCCCGCCAGTAAAACAGGAACAGAGGAAAGTTTTGAAGATAAGAACATGAACTTGGCTGTTGAGTCCAGGGAACGGACAGTGGTGTTAGTAGTGAAGTACTCATGCTGGTAAAAAAGAACAGGGTCAGCTATTGTTTTCCCGCTGCTGACCTTTAGGTTTGCGAGATCGTGACAGAAGACATTGCTACGTCCTGAAAGCGCACAGGCCAAATTTGTGTACCTACTTTTGAGTATATCAGAAGTGCAGCATTGTTTGTAGTATCTGGGCACCATATGGCAAGACCTAACTTGACCTAACCTAACCTAATTATTGGAAAGATTGAGGGGGCTATTCCCTGTAGTTATATTATTGTAATGATTGTAAAGATTTTAACGCGTAAGGGGATTGCTTACTGGTTTACAATACATGTTTGCCGTGCTACCAAGTCAAGCAGTTTTTTTTCCACTGTGAGCTTTTGATGATGTTTCCCCCCTCTTGTGCGTTTTCTATATTCTCCATTTACTCCACCTTGTTAAACAGTGTTCCTTCCACCGGCAGGATTAACTCTGTGCCGGCGTGTTTTACTGGCATGCTTGGAACTGACCTTGGACGTACGTCACTCTTTTTTCGCATCCTACCACCCCTCTCCCAGCTCTCTATATATTTGTTGTACGGTACCACTTGAGTAAGAATATTGAGGTGTTAATTTTAACAAAAGATTTAATATCTTATTCGCTGATATACAATCATACACAAATAATAGTTTCCATGGTGATGTAAACAAAGAATGATTGCGTAGATGAGCCAGTGCCCACAGCGGAAAATATGGAAACTAATTGTGAAAACCGTATTTTCCTTAAAGGCTATTTCTATTGGAAGCTACTATTTATTTTTCCCGACATCCTGAGTACCTAGCATTTAAAATGAGAGGTCGTTTGTCAAAATTTGTTCACCCATTTCCTCCTAATTTATACCACCTGAAACAGGCTTATCAAATTATATATTATAAGATATTTTTTTTTAATATGTACCTCCTAAGACCTCTTCGCGTACTCCCGGGGGTACGCGAACCCCGGGTCGAAAACCACTGCCTTAGACCATGCATGTGACCGCTATGCGGTTGAAAGAAATAGTTTCCTAACATGGTGGGAATTTGACGTATGGTGGGCGGGAAGTTCCAATGTGTACAAAGCCGATGATCTTCCCCCTACATTTGTTTTTTTTTCCTTGGTTACGTTCGTGACCTTCGAGAATGTGTTCGTGTAAAGTGAAGGTCGCGTCAGCCACCATGTTGCTCTGGGGGGAGTGATAGAGTCAGCAGCATCTTCCTTGGGGCAGTCACGACATCTTCTATCGTCGGCGCGGGGGAGGGGGAAACAAGGAGAGCATGAAGTAGAGAAGTACAGTCTGGATTCCAAAGAGAGTCTTACAAAGTAATACAAAAACTGCAATAGCATTTGCTTGGATAATATCGTAATGGAGACATGTGAAATGATTTCACTCTTTTAAGGCGATTGTGCCTTTATATAGGATATTTAACGGTTTTCACTAAATATAAATGATATAATTTTACATAAACAAAAATATTTTAACTTTAACATAAAGAGAACACTGTTTAAGAAGGGGATAGTTTCTTATGATTTTATTTACAAACACAAATTTTACTTTATATATATAAAGATCCGACTTGCCTGGTACCAGAGGCAAAGCGTGGGCCCACCTTACTTTGTAATATTCCGACTTCAATGGCAAGGAAACCTTATTTGTAAAGTGGGTGGTTAGCAAAAAAAAATAAAAAATCATCAAATGTCTAGAATATATATACAGTGGCCTTCATCTAGAGTTTTGAAGTTATACTCTTCTATAATATATTTTGAGTGGTCCTTCCCCATAAACCTTTTGAAATTTGAGTGCCCCTAGAAGCTATTTAGAGTGGTTTTCATCTAGAACTAGATGCCTATTACATAATCTATTTAAAGTGGTTTTTTCCCGCGCAAATTTTTGAAAATTTGGTGAAACAGAATTTATTTAGAGTGTCCTCGACTGGAAAATCTTTGAAAATTAAATAATTCTTGAAGCTCTTCTTCCGGCACTTAAAAAAATTGGATGCTCTCAGAATCTATTTTGAATATTCTTCCTCTGACAATTTTGATGATTGGATGCCCTTAGAAGCTATTTAAATTAATACAAATCCATCTTTCAGCTTCATGTTCGAGAATATCAGAGGGGAGGGAGATACATCTAAATGGAGG
>CABFWB010001213.1:125735-136625 GCA_902151455.1 Timema bartmani
GGGGGTCAAGTTATTTCTCATGCACTGTACTTTACTATGGATAAGGCATTGTATTGCTTGTAATTCATATTTTATTTTGTTTCATCTACTATATATTTTTTTTAAATTTGTGAATCTGGGTCTTGGGCCCGAGCCCCTATACGTCACGAGCCTGGGGCCGTGATATCAATACTCGTGGTGGTCCTATATTAGAACATTTAAAAGCCATCAAAATTGTATTAGATACAACATTTTAAAATAAAAAAATAAAATAAAAAAGTCCATGAGGTCACTTGGAATCATTTTGAGATTGAAGGCGTTGGTATCTTCTGGTCTGGTTTGCCTGTGAAGGGAATGTCAGGTATATAACCAAGGCCTGGTGTACTGAGTTATTCTCAAAATGTTTTTCCATTTATCCTTATAGAAAATGCGAATACACATCCTCTAAATTTTCCTTTCATAATCCCTACCCCAATAATGTAAATACATTAATATCCAGGATGGGTTAGTGTTCGAAATGTAGAGGGGAGTAGGGAATAACAGAATATTTGCTGTGCTTTTAAAAAGCTATGTATTATTAGTTATTACATATAATTAGGAAGAAAATAATTGTTGAAAAATATTTTTTTAACTGTAAAGGTGTAAACAACCAGCATCACTTGGTAGAATAATTTACACACACACACACACACACACATCTTTTGAGCTGGAGAGTTGTTAATCTTGCATCTCACAAGGCCACCGTAAACTAGAGATTCATGGCTTGAACCCTATTTGGGTGCACTAAGGTGCGTTTCCCGCTTGAATCTCTTCCCATAATCTCTTTAACACTAATGTGGGTGCATTTCCTGCAAGTAACTTTATCATCCGCACCGTTTAGTTCAACCCGTTACTAGTCGTGATGTTTAACCTACACATAATACGTAAGAACAAAAATTCCGACTGAATACTTTGGATCATGATTTGCTTCACATTTGGTTTGCCTACCATCCTTCTTGCAGTTTTTTTTAAATGTTCCCTGCTCTTCTTACTTTCTAATAGGCTTATAAATTAGAAATAAATATGAAGTTCAGTGACTGTCAACATTAATCAAAACGTCAAACTACAGCTATCAAAATTAACACCATTTGTGAAACGCAACCCATGGTTTATTGTGTAGATTCATTAAACTGATGGTGATCTTGTGGTCTAGGGGTAGCGTGTCAGACTTATGTGCAAGGGGTCCGGAGTTCAATCCTCGGTCCCGGCACAGATTTATCTGATTGCCAAAGCCTTCCTTCACCTCTGACAAGATTTGTATTAATCACAACTTGTGAATGTGAGGAATGTCAGGTCTCCACCGTGGTTCGGATCCCACGTTAAACTGTAGGTCCTCCCTTTCATCTCAAAATCACCCTAACATTACACAATAGCGTAAGTGCGTATAACCCGAACGGTAGTAAGACGCGGTGCTAATAATAATAACATTAAACTGATCGGAACAGGTGGGCATATGGACAAAACTTCATAAGCTCATCCAGTATTGTTTGCTGATTGTGGTGGAGGTCAGTGTTTGAATCCCCCCCCCCCTCTTAATGTAATGAGGATGCATTTTTTAAATGGTTTTTTTATGTATTAATCACAACTTGTGAATGTGAGGAATGTCAGGTCTCCACCGTGGTTCGGATCCCACGTTAAACTGTAGGTCCTCCCTTTCATCTCAAAATCACCCTAACATTACACAATAGCGTAAGTGCGTATAACCCGAACGGTAGTAAGACGCGGTGCTAATAATAATAACATTAAACTGATCGGAACAGGTGGGCATATGGACAAAACTTCATAAGCTCATCCAGTATTGTTTGCTGATTGTGGTGGAGGTCAGTGTTTGAATCCCCCCCCCCCTCTTAATGTAATGAGGATGCATTTTTTAAATGGTTTTTTTTAGTACTTAGGGCACTTTCAATGGCGACTCGACTTTAATAATTGGACTATTATTCATTACAGTCCCATTTTCTTAGAAATGATCTTATCTGACTTGAAAACTACCATATCTACTTCCCCGTATTAATACGTCAAGTTATGCGACTGGCAGCTGTCACTTTTGGTGTTATATAATCAATACCTATAGAATTATTAAGACTAGAAATCAATTGGCATGCGCTATTAAACGAAACCCTTTTTGAGCGGCCGCCATTTCGCAACGGATAGCTAGATCACAAAACCATATACACACGTGGTTTGATCTGGGTTCACAGAATGTTCCTGGCAAATTTGGTTAAAATTGGTGAATGAATATGGTAGTTATTGCGGAACAAACAGGTGAAATGCCAGGTTAAAACAGGTGATTAGGTGATTATAGTAAAATGTTATCACAGTTGGCCAGAAAAATAATAATTTGTGTTTTCTAAAATATCCTTACCATAAAAACTGTACCATAACAGGCAGTTGCCCTACTGACACTAAAACACACGACTGAATAAAACTGTAACCAAAGTGTGCTGGTACGAAATACAAACAACACTCTCTGACTTTCCACTCAATGAAAACTGCACCGTAATGTCAATGTAAATATTAATGTCCAATATTTCCATTACATAATCCCGTCAATTATCTCTTTTTTTTTTCTCCTCACCAGGTGAAGGTACTGTAAAGGACCCCCAAGATGAAAGTTTGCTGCCCGTACAGCTTCCTGGCTGTTACCCTCGCTGTGACGTCACTGTGGCCTTGTGGAGCAGCAGATTTCAGACTCATCTCCTACGAAGGTGAGATTTAACGATCACTGTTTTTTTTACTAGTTATTTTCTTTGCAGGCCTGGCTTACAAACACGTAATTCATATTTTAGAACCTTTAATTTTATTGTGTTTTTTCTACAATCACTTACCGTATTTTTAATAATAGTATTAATGATAATAATAATTATTATTTAATGTTTTAAATGCCATTCTCTTCTAGCACCAAATTATTTGTAAAAAAATCTTTAACAAAAGTTAAGAGTGCTCAAAATGATCTACAAAAATAAACACAACTGACGTACTTTTTCTTGAGTGCCCAAAATCGAACATGAAGATCCGACAGGTAAAAAGGTCAATAGCTATATTTTCATCTACTTCAAGGAATACAATCTTAAGCTATTATCTTAATTAGATATTATAGATAGGTACCTATAAAATAAACTAATGAAATAGTAAAATAGTATCAATTCTGGCTACATAAACTATACTAGCCTGAAGTACCCGGCTTTGCCAGGGAGAAATAGTTTAGGGTAGAATAATAAAAAAGGCAAAAATGGTAGAAAGTAAATTTAATAAAAAACTATTAAAAAGTGTAAGTAAAAAGGGTAAAATATTTTTTAAATATTTAAAGAGCAAAAAGAGTTAGAGGAAACAAGTGTGCTATTTTAGGGGAAAGGGGGAAAAAGATAAAAATAATCAATTTTTCTAGTATTTTCTACCATTTTTAAGATACCCACCCCTTTTACTCTTTTTGTACTATTTGCCTTTTAAAACCCTCTCAACCCCCTTTCCCCCTTGGACACGTTTGCCTTTTTTTTTTTGGCTCTTTTTGCACTTTTTAACCCTTTTTGTTCCTTTTATCCTCCAGCCCCTTAAAACTATTTTGCCCGTTTAAACATTTTTGCTTCTTTGAAACTTTTTAACCTTTATTATCCCTTTCCCGCTTTTCATTTTTGTACGTTTTGCCCTTTTTAACCTTTTTAGAATATGAATTAGATTTACTTTTTTCCCTTTTTGCACGTTTTACACTTTTTTTTATAAAGTGCCCGGCTTTGCCCGGGAGAAGCATCTTAGGCTAAAAAGGTAGAATAGGGTAAAAATTAAATCTAATAAAAAATTAGTTTTCAAAAAACAGGATAAGCTATATGGGGAAAAAGGATTAATAAGCTAAGAAGCAAAAGGGGTAAAAATGGTAAAAATGGAAAAAGTAAATTTACTAAGAATAAACGGGTTATAAGGATACATTGGGTGAAAACCACACAGAAAAGTATTGTTCTATAATGGTTGTATAAATTTCCGAAGTCGCATTCATTTATCAATCAATTTTTTTCCAACCCTAATATTATTAAGTTTTGATATCCAATACACAAATTAATCCATAATAAGATATATTATACGTTGCACCTCAACACACTTTTTTGCTCGTTTATATGAATGAAATGAAATAGTTGACATTGTTCCTGAAATAGCATGGATAAAATATCGTATTCAACCCAAAATGCTTGAATAAAATAATATAGAGGTATATTTTTACAGAAATATATTGAAAATTAAGGAGCACCATTGCTCACAAAAAAGCATAGCAATCAACTACACTCTTTTGAGCTCCATTATCTCTAAAAGTTGCGAAGATAAGATCAAAATTGGAGATATTCACTTAATGTAAATTGCCCTCTAAGTAATTTTTCCTTAAAATGAGATCTTTCATAATTTTTTTATTTTATTTGGAGTGATAAATCTACATTCATTGAGAATTCTCATTTTATACCTTAACCTAAAATGTATTTTGTTTTACTTATCTTCCATCGCCCAGCCCCCAATATTTTCCTGTGCTTAAATTTATGACATGCTCATCCTCTCAACATGGCCAAATCAACGAAATACGCTTTTTTCACATTGATCTATTGAACTCCCTTTCACGCCGCCATACACTAACACCCATTCATTACTGACTCCATCCATACGACATTTATTTACATACAATTTTTAACTATCTCATTCCAAGCACATTCACCTGGTGCTTGTGTTTCTCCTGAAAAACCCACGCGTCGCATCCATACAACAAAGGAGGTGTGAAACGGTGAAAGGGATTAATTGTTTTAAGGGCGAATATTTATTAGAGAAAATGTTAAGATGAAACATAAATAAGGACAATAAGGTTGAATCTTTGCGTTGTTGGCGATATAATACCCCCTTTCCCATTCAAATGGACTCGTCCATCAAATGGCGCCAAACGTGGTGAGCGTAGAGTGGTAGAACACTGAACACCCCTTTCCCACTAAAGTGGACTCGTCCAATAGCTGACGCCAACGCCACGCCCACAATAACTCCCCACTGCAGCTTCTTTTAGTTTGCTCACGTCTGTCAAACGTACAGCCAACATACTCGTCATTCGTCAACACTTTCGTTTCTGTGCTGAGACGTTTTGTTTTTTGTATTAGTGATGTGTGTTTTCAATAGTGCTTTGGTTTTAAATTAAATAATAATGGCCGACGATAAAAAAATATCTGGAGCATTTTTTCAGGAAAGAAAGCTGCAAAACTCGAAAGAAGATGAGAGGCAAGCAAAGGCTTTAAAAAAACTTTTTTCAACTCCGGCTTCTGTAAAAAAGTTCAAAAGTTTAAAGAAATATACCAACATACCTCTTTGTTAAACTCAAACCTGTGTTAATGTTAGACTTTAAATATTACACTTAGAACTTTGTTCAATATTCATCCATAGCTATAGTTTCGCCATTGGTCGTTAATATTCTTGGGGAAACTATGGATATGTAAGAAAATTGTAATTGTGATAATTATTTGCAGAATTTTTCTCCATTACAATTTCCTCTTTTATCATCATTGGGGTGGGGGGAGAAAAATATTGTTCACTTACACTTTAATAAAAATGTCTAGAGCTGGCCCTGGCGTTAACACATTTTTATATATTGACTGCCATATTTTCTTCACTCGATACTACTACATTCTTTCCAATGGTCCACATACATCCAATTACCATGATGCATTCGCCCGTTTGTCGATTTCACCATCTATCCTTCCATTTTTACAGAACATTCTGCCCAGAAAACCAAAATTATTCACTTGTTCTAACAATTTTAAATTTATACGACGCTGACAATCATTTTCTGATCCATCCTTATCAAAAACTATCACCCTAGTTTTTTAGTTATTTATAACGAGATTAATTCTGCCTTTCGCCACGTTAAAAGGATTTAATTCATTGTATAAATCAATTTCATACTCATCCATTAATACATCATAATCCGAATATAACAGCACTTTCACACTCACACTGTCCTTTGCACATCAACCACGTCCTCAAACCATTCTTCATACACTTATCCATGAATACATTAAACAACCATGGATACATAACACAGCCTTGCCTAATACCCTGTTCACTGTCAAACCATTAGCTCAAAGATTCATCCACAATAAAGCACGCTTTACATCCATTATACGCCACCATAATTGCATTTACTAGCCATGCAGCTACACCATACTTTCTCATAACATTCCATAACATACTCCTATTCAATAAATGCACAACACACTTTCTTCCTACTGCCATATGTTTCTAAGTCCCTTGTTGCAATGCAAATATTTAGTCCATAAAAAGTTCTACATAGAATGAAACCACATTGCATACCCCAACTCGTGTACGCAGTTTTTTCACGCACCTAGGTTCTCCCAAAACCATTACTTTGAATTTTCAACAAACTAATTGCCCTATAATAATCATTACATTCATTCCTAATACATTTGCCTTTGTACACAGTAACAGTCGCAGCAGTCTTCCATTCATTAGGAATATTCGAAATCCCAGCACACGCATCGAACAACTCACACAATCAGGCAAGTAGTATCACGTCCCCCACAATTAAGCATTTCACTTATGATTCCATCTACGTCCACAGCTTTGGAATTGTTTAACACGTTCATAGCTATAAACACCTCCACCTCGTTAATTATTTCACTCATTATAGCATTTTCCCTATTTTTTGTTATTTTCTCTAAGTCTTTGCCATGCATTTGTTAAAAATACCCCCTCCATAGCTCTCTTATACTGATCTCATCCTAGATCAGCTCATCTCACCATGTTCATTTTAAGGCAGAGTCTATGATGGACGTGCGGAAATCGTTGGCTACAAGTATGTGACTATATTAATATTACGAGCTATCAGATAACGCAGCCATCTTCATAGGCTCTGCCTTAAAATATGAGTGAAGAATGATCCTGGACACGGGATGAATCCTGGATAGCTCGGTGGTTAGAGCATTGGCGTACTAAGCCAAAGGTCCCGGGTTCGATTCCCTTATATAGTTAGTCGGTTCATAAAGTGCAAGTTTGTATGCCTACCTCATTTAAATGAAAAAATAAATAAAAACATAGCTTGGCTCTAACCTACTACTATTTTATACGAATACATTAAAATTGTGCGTGTTTGGATTGAGTGAAAAATGTTGAAATAATTTTTTTTTCATAATTGTTTTAAAAATAATTTATTCATTTTTATAATGTGCCATCAAGGCTTTCAAAGGGAAATAAAAACTTTTAATTATTACGTATTAAGCTTCGTTTTGTATGGTTTCAAATAGTAGTTTTTTACTGTAACTAATTATAATACATTATTATTAGTACATAATAGTGAAAACTAGGTCTTAAAGTAGTAATAGAGAGATTAGATAAAATTTAAGAAAGAAAATATAAGTTATGTAAATTATAATTGAATGCCATTATAATTTAAATTGTAAGAAAGGGCATTCTATTAAGTATTTAAGAAGAATGCCCACTGGTCATAAACAAGCCAAGTGACTCGGGCTCCCCTTATTATAATTTATTTGTAATTTTTGTTGTTCTCGTTTAGTGGTAGTATGTCCTGTAAACTGCTATTAGTTAAATATGTTCTACTTAATAATGCCTCTAAATACAACTTGTATAAATGTAATATATTAAAAGGATCAAAAAAGGACTTTTATAAATGACTAAACTCTTTAAATTATTTGTTTTATTTTTCATTATGATGTGTTTTTTAAAAAAAAAAAAAGTCTGAAAGAAATTTTACGTTGCAGATTTAATTACGTTCCCTTTCGAAACTATTCATCAACTTTTTACTTTCTCACCATATTTCAGGCAGAGAAAGTATTGTGATCGTCAAAAAAATCGAACTCGAGATTTTGATAAATCTTGACGTTTCATGACTCTCCCCGAATCCGAAAAAGTGGTTTTTGAGTTTCCGTCTATCCATCTGTCCTCCAGCTAGAGCCTAAACTATTTTACCAATCTAGCTAAGACTTGGTATCTAGGCTTTTCATAGGGTTTCTGCGAGGGGTTTTGGAATTGGATATCTAACCCTAAAATTAAGAGTAGTTTACTGACCAGCAAAAAAATAAAAAGTCGATTTTCTCAAAATCGGCTTAAACGATTTTGATTAAATTTCATTTCTAAACATTTATAAATATTCAAAATAAAATTGATACTCTCAATATTTCGGCAAAATGACTTTAAGGGCTCCGGTCTGATGCGTAAATTATTATTTTTTTATCATATCTCCAAAATTATTTTAGATATGAAATTACTTATCATTACAAATATGTAGTTCTATTTTTAATACAAATATTTTATTCGAAGCATATTTTTATGAAACCAATAACTTTCAAGCTATACGCATATATTTGTATTTTTTAACTTTTCGAACACAAAAGGTAATGTATTGCGACCGTAAAAAAAAAACCTGAATGTTGATGGATATTAAAGTATTTTTTCCTAAATGTTTTCCCTCTACTACTACACCTAAATGCTTGTATATTTCATCCTTAAATTAATATGCGGATAGCCCAGCTGGGTTGTAAGCGGCGGAGGGAAATAAGGGGTTTAAGTCAGTATTCTGGTTTGGTGTGGGGCCTATCAAGAAACTACAAAATAGCCTCTACCTACAAATTAAATTATTTTACTATTTTTTTAAAACAATATGATCCAATTTTTTGGTGACAATACAAAACTTTATTCTCAATATTTTTTGCACGATTGCTAGCAGTTTCCCAACAAGGTTGTAGGAGTTACATTCTAAGTTCTATCCTTCGAAATATAAGTACGCATTCATGATAGTGAAATTAAAAAGGGGAAAAATAAATTTGTTTGAAAATAATAATCGGAAGTGACTAAAAACTACCAAGGATTTGTTCGAACCTCATGACTCATGAGTTAAGCAATTATTTTCCAATACAATTACGTTGTGTGGTGTAGTTATTATTCTTGCTAAGAAAAAAAAAGTAACCTTTGGATACGTTGTTCTGCTAAATATTTGCCTCGCAATTACTTGTATCCCTTCAAATTGGGGTTAGCCACTAACCACTCGGGCTAGAACCGGTTAACCACGTGAAGGTCAACTGCCAGTATTGTGTTTCATTAGATTTCAATAATATCTGCCTGCAATAATGGATATGCTGGACGTAAAGTAAGGTATATTATTTTACTCTTAACTTGTGGCCTGTCCCAGGGCTAGAGGGCTGGAAAGGCGGAAATAAAGGTTGAGTTAATGGCGTGGACCTTTTTGTTGCTGTCACCAGGTCTTGCTATTTTTATTGCTGTCACCAGGTCTTGCTGTTTTTATTGCTGTCACCAGGTCTTGATTTTTTATTGCTGTCACCAGGTCTTGCTGTTTTTATTGCTGTCACCAGGTTTTGCTATTTTTATTGCTGTCACCAGGTCTTGCTGTTTTTATTGCTGTCAACAAGATTTCTATTTTTGTTGCTGTCACCAAGTCTTGCTATTATTGTTGCTGCCACCAGGTCTTGCTTTTTTTATTGCTGTCACCAGGTTTTGCTGTTTTTATTGCTGTCAACAAGTATTTCTATTTTTGTTGCTGTCACCAGGTCTTGCTATTTTTGTTGCTGTCACCAGGTCTTGCTATTTTTGTTGCTGTCACCAGGTCTTGCTATTTTTATTGCTGTCACCAGGTCTTGCTATTTTTATTGCTGTCACCAGGTCTTGCTGTTTTTATTGCTGTCACCAGGTTTTGCTGTTTTTATTGCTGTCAACAAGTCTTTCTATTTTTGTTGCTGTCACCAAGTCTTGCTATTATTGTTGCTGCCACCAGGTCTTGCTATTTTTGTTGCTGTCACCAGGTCTTGCTATTTTTATTGCTGTCACCAGGTCTTGCTATTTTTGTTGCTGTCACCAGGTCTTGTCACCCGTGTGGGCTGTACCATAGCACCTGACCGAGGTTCGAGCCTTCATTTCATCACCGGCAATATATAATATTGAAGGTCTGACGCCTCATACCACGTGACCATGACTGTGGGCTTAGTTTTGATTACGCTTTATAGGAAATGTACCAAGTACTAACGAATTTTATTTTATAGTTGAAAAAAAAATTGTTTAAGTTTAAATAACTGAATTAACATTTTTGTTTACAAAGAAGAAAGGAAATCATATCTTTGGGAAGGAACGACTGGGTATTGTGTTTTTTCAAGAGTTAAATTACAATACAATTTTCTTATGAAGGGTCTTTTATTAAATGTAAACACACCTTTTTTTTTAACAAAATTTATAACATTTTACAATATAATTATTGCATCTTTATTGGCATTGATAATATCTCTGAAAGGTGATGGTTAGATGACTTGACTCATGAATACGTGAAAGTGGATCTAATAAATGTTCTAGATATTAGATAATGTTCTTGAAAACTGAATTATATTAAGTCATGTGCTGATATAATCAACTATCTCAAAGTGCGGACATAACTCTTTTAAAAACAACTATTTATTTAGATTTTTTTCCCCTTATTAAGAGATGTGCTGTTCTGGGTTAAGTTGAAGTCTTAAATATTTTACTGAGCAAATTTGTGTTCGGAAACACATGATGAATTTAATCTCTCCTCCCCCCTCCCCTCCCCCCTTTCCAAAACTCTATGACACAAAACACAACAAAAATTCGAAACATGTCTCTCCGTTTACAATAAGTCAAACAAAAAACTGGTATGTAGCGCGCGCTTAGCACTGCAAACAGTCGCAACAGCTTTTGTGATATATTAGTTGAAGTTTTTCTTTTCTTTTTATCCGTTTGTTTTAAAAATGTATTTTTAATGGTGTCCTCTAAATGTTTTACATACTGATAGCTTGTTTATATGTCTTAATTATTTTTGATTTTGAGATTAAGATGAAAGCGTAATGATGCTGATCCTATCATGTT
>CABFWB010001213.1:137172-154824 GCA_902151455.1 Timema bartmani
ACCCAATCTTTGAAATATTTATTTTCATTTTGTCGACCAGTTGGATATCGCATTATCCTACTCGTGTTTACCACTTGACCCACCCAATCTTTGAAATATTTGTTTTCATTTTGTCGACCATTTGGCTATCGCATTATCCTACTCATGTCGACCACTTGACCCACCCAATCTTTGAAATATTTATTTTCATTTTGTCGACCAGTTGGATATCGCATTATCCTACTCATGTCGACCACTTGACCCACCCAATCTCTGAAATATTTGTTTTCATTTCGTCGACCAGTTGGCTGTTTATCACATAGTTTTACATGTGTCAACCACTTGGTCCACGTTGATCCTGAGTGTCGATCTCTTTTGTCTGTCTACCTACTGCTTTGTCCCCCATGTAGACCAGTGTGTTAACTATCAGTTTGCCTGCTCCCAAAATAACCAGGTAAAATTGTTATATGTGAGTAGTCTGGACGGATAATAAGATGTGAATTACTGGGAGCAAAAAAAGGTGTTATTGATTTCTAGTTGGTTTTTATTAGGGTTATTCAGAAATTTCTGAACTGCTTAAATCCGCACACGAATTACAAACTAACCTAACTCTAAAACACATGATACTCTTTCTATTCCGAATTGCATCCTTAAGGCAGCGAGAAAGACTCATTTGTTGTCAGCACACACGGTTTAAAATACAGTGGTTTGAGTATTTTTTCTGGAACTACTTCTCTATTCTGTCCAGGCCTATGCTTCCTTTCGCCCTTTACACTCAACCACCCCTTGCCATGTCATTAAGAAAGAGTGTATGGAAAACTATGAAACTTTTTATCTCAAAGGTAAAGAGGAAAGCTCGCTGATAGTTCTCAAATATTTTAAAATATCCGTTATGAGCCTATCAAAAAATTATTGTATTTGTTAGAGGAAGGCTAAATCTAGAGCACATTTTCATCTAGCAGAGTCTCATAGCTCCGCATATATGATTAAAAAGTCGTTTAAAATGAGCTAATGTTACATTCTAGCACAGTAAAATATAAGGTTCTTAAAGATAAAGATACCCGCTTCGTTGGCCGCGGGGCCTAACGCGCTACTTTCATGTTGTACTAGACTGCTGAAGACTGGGAGATGGGCGTTTGATCACAGTCAGCTGTTCTGAGGGTGGTTTTCCTAAATGGTTTCCCCCTCTCTCCACGCAAATACGGGTGCATTTCCTATAAATTAAGCCTTACTAATTCCTAACCCATTAGTGTAATTAGTACATAAACATATAACCCGAATGGGTATTAATACACGGTGTTAAAAAATAACCTTGCTGTTGGAATCTATCAACTTTATTTTGGCGTGAACCATATTTTGAAACAACGTATCGTAGAATTAAATATTGCGTTATAGCGGAACGTCTGCGCGGCCATTTCTCGCTTATCCAGACGTCCCCTCTAACACACTAGACATGCGCTTCCAACTAAACTAAGGACTATGATGTAGGTCCTGTGTGTGTTTATCAGGCTAAACAATAATATTTGTGTTTTACTTGGCTCACGTAGGAAAGGTGATACATCGTGTGTGTTGAAACCAGTTTGGAACTATCTCCCCCCCCTCCCCCCTCCACCATCATCCACCTTCCCCCGTAAATAACAACCTATGAGATCAGGGGAGATAAGACCAAAAAGCGGTTGCAACTGAATTATCCCCCAAGAAGGTTTGTTAAACCACCTTGCTATCGCCTGCTTGAATAGTTTCAAGAAGAGTCCTATTTACAACATATAGCTCGCACCAATGGGTAAGTGGAATGAACGGCATGTTCGTCTAGTATGATTGCCAGTGATGGTGTAAGGGATGGCCACACTGGGCAAGCGGGCGCGCGAGCGACTAAAATATAAAATAGAACACATTGGTTGTAATGAGAGGTGGCCAGACTGAGCGCGCGCACTTGAAAGATAGAACTGGTTCTATTTTTCAAGCGCACGCGCTCGACCAGGTACAGTCTAGTTTACAGGCCCTAGGCAATATTATAGTATGTTGGTTCATTGAGTGCTAGGAAAACTTCTCATTTTGACATTTTTATTAATATCTATAGGTTTAGCACACTTGCTAACTAACGGCCTAATTTAATTGGTAAGATCATAAACCATACTTATATGTATATGTGTGTATATATATAACTGATATGTTAAAATATTTCAATATTATCAAAGTAGGCCTTTACAAATAAGAATCACCATTAGCATGGAGAGAGGATGAGAAAACCACAACAAAAATCACTTTAAAAACCACCCTAAGTTCACTGAACCAAGATTCGGAGCCTCCTCTTCAACAACTATCGAGAGCTATTTGCTAATCACGCGCTCGCACGCTCGCACGCTTGTCAGTCTGGCCGAACCCGTAGTCGGAGTTCAAATCTCAGCCAGCCCTTTTTTAAAAATCAATGTTGACTAATGTTAACCTATTTTATTGTATTCGTAGTAGTTAATTGTATCAGCGGGAATTCGGATAGAGGTGTCAAGCTCGTCTTGTCTAGTTTGGAGGTGATGTAGAAGTTGGGGATTGAATCCTGAAAGTGTGAATGAGTTTTAGTATAAATTATATCCAAATTCCCTCCAAGTAAGTGCGAGTACATTAACTATGCATCTAACCCTCCTCATATATATCCTTTCAGTGTAAATAAGATATTCCGGGCAGGGAGTCTTCTTCTGGTGATTTCACAATTTGGATGTTATTCAAACACGAGGCTGAATGTTGTATGCGTGTGAGTGTAGTTTTATTGTCTATCTTTAGCTCGTCACTAACATTCTAAAATAAGTAAAATGCTCTAAATGTAATTGAGAGCAAGATCTTCAAACTATTCAAACAGTGTCACCTGCGACACAAACCTGTAAACAGCAACCATCTTCTCTCAAACCGTTCCTTATTCTCCCGATAAATCCGAAATCTTGCTAATCCAAACAATCTTTGATTTATATTAGTTTAAACTAACGGGGTTCTTATGTATATTTAACCAAACTCGTATTTTAATTCAACGCTTTACACGTGTTCTGACCACGCGAACTCTTGTATCAGACACTGCCGATGGAACAGGAACTGTCCGGTTAACAAAAGCGGCGATTTAATGGTGTGAGACGCTCCATTGCCTCAGCTTTCTGAGCCACTGGACCGAGGAAATGAAACAAATGAATGACTATGTCGTGTCAGTGACACCAACCTAACGACCTAAAGATGCCCGCAGACGCATGTCCCCCACTCTTACCCCTCCCCCCCCACCCCCCTCCCTACACACACACAATCTTTCAATCCCATGCAGATTCTCGCACCCATGCTAATTAGGTAATCTCTTTCGAAATTTGTGCCTCAAACCCTTTAAAATAATTAAGTCCAATTTGGCTAGTGTCTTGTTAAACTTAATGGAAACTATTTGGTACAACAAGGGAGTAGTGCAGATCAATTGGTGGTCCGCAGGCCATATCCGGACCACTGGAATGATAGTGGAGAGCTAACAGTTCAAATCAATGGCGTTGTTAGGACAGCTTGGTTGGGGGAGGATGGAGCGTTATAGTCTGAGTTATCCGCATTTAACTTGATAAATGGGGTAGGGATGAGGAAGATAGACTTTGGAAAATAAATTTACTACTACTTGCATGAAGGTAAAATGGGAAACATTTAGGAAGAAGCCCGCTTTGGAGAAAGCATGGTCTAAGGCGTCACTCTCGCAGTAGAAGAATAGACTGCTGATGACTGGGAGATTGAGGTTCGAATCTCGGTCGGGTGTACTGTGGGTTTTTTCCCCCAAATTATCTCTCAACATTCTTCGATGCATATGCGAGTATACTTCCTCTACATATAAACTTAATCATCCCCAAACAATTAGCATAATTAGTACATAAGCGTTTAACCCGAACGGGTAATAAGACGAGCTAAAATAAATAATTAGGAAGAAACACCCTCATTACACTCGGCCAGGATTATAACCCGAGCCCCTCACTTCAACAGCCAACAAGACAAAATGAGGTTGAAGCCTCTGTCCACGTGTCCCCCAGTACAGGTGATATTTACATAATTATAATAAAGTGTTCTAGCTATTAGAGACTTAACCTAGCTTAACTTTAGTTAAAACCATGAACAATCCCCAGATTTCTAATTTTACCATGTAGTGAAAGGAATTTAATTTAATCAAGCAATCAGTTTAAAATAGGGAGAAACTTTAAGGTTTCTAATCCGAGCCCTCAAATAACATAATATTAGATTTTAATTTGATTTGAGTTAAGCCACTTTCGCCCGGTGTTGCCCTGAAAATGGGAATCTTCACAAAAACTTATATATTATCTAAGTTTAGCTTTTTCTCAAAATTAGTCTCAGGAATAATTATTATTAGTAATGATGGTTGGGTGGGTGTAAGAGGGGTGGGGTGGAGTTGAGAAGGTAATTACCAAACAAAACTAGCCTGTTATCCACCCACTCAACTAAAGGAAGCAGGAAGGGGAGGCTATAAATTAACTGATGAAGACATTTTTTTAATACACCCTGATTTTGGTTCTAAGAACAGTAGAGAGAATTCAAACATATTTCTTTGCAGCCAACATTGATAAAAATTTGCTATATTATTTGTGTTACTATATAGGTATTATAGGTATTGATAACATCTACCAAAAGTGACAGCTGCGGATAACATGATTTGATGTATAAATATGTTAAAAGTTGTTTTGGTAACTTAAGTAACTAGCTTCTACTGTTGTTCTACTGTTCTTCCTACCAAAATCATACAGAGCAAAATAAAGAGTAGTTGAATAATATATTTTATAGAATATTATAATTGATTAAAAATACACTCAATTGTAAGGGGGGATCCCTCCCCCCAATCATTTTTTGAGTTACGAGTTTATTTCAATTTGGAAACAAAAATTTTTGGAATATCTAATATGCATAAGAAACTCGACCTCATCATGGAATCAAACACGAGACTTATCAGCAGACGCACGTTATGTCATTTTATTGTTATTATCTCAAGTGTCCACGGGAATGAGTGGTTGAAGGAGGACGGGGAAGGGGTACTATATTATCTCCTGCACTCGTCTGTTTGATTTATAAACCAGTCACCCACACGTAGTCTGTTAAGAACTCCTTTGTCAGGAGAAGAATACGGCTCTTGATTGGATAATGAGTGAGTTAGCTGCCTACTCATACACTCAGTAGTTAGGGAGTAGGAGCACTGGTATTTTATTTGAGATATTAAACGTGTCCTTCCTGAAGTTTTCGGAACTACACTAAAATCTCGATTATCCATCCCTCCGTATTATCCGGCCCGGTTCTCGGTGCGTTTTAAAATAAACCGGTATATACATACCCATTTTTAATTAATTAAAAAAAATCGATCGCAAACGCCTCACAACTGTTACATTGGAGATAGCAAAGCATAACTGCTATGCATGTGGCTGGCGTATTATGCAGTACTATCGCAGTCTTATACACTTGGTCGGTGTAGATAGCAGTACTGTTTTGATTTGGCTGGAAACAGAAGCTGTGTCAAGGGAGGTGTGCGCAAGGCGTAGCTAGACGAGGCAGACACATACTGAAAATTATTTACACTAGGATTCCGTATTATTCAATTTTCCCGCTATCCAGCCCTGAATTCCGCCACTTTATGCCAGATAGTCGTAACTCTGTTGTATGAGGTTTAGCATCAGTATATTGAAGTACAATCTTAGTAGGTTATAAATGGAAAAATAAAATTAAATACAAACCTGTTTTATTTTAGTCAACATTGATAACATTTTACAATAATATTATTACAAAGGTATTGATATTACTACCAAAAGTGACGTTTGGAGATCACAAGACAGGAAGTATAAATACGTGATCTTCATTCTGGTTCTCATAGGGCTTTATTTAAAAAAAATTTAATCTTAAGTTGCCACAACGCAGAAATAAAAATATTAAAATTATTGTATTTACATTCTTAGCCAGTTTGGTTAGTTATGTAAATATAAGTTATACAGTAATTCATTCTTCTTAAGTCAACAACCCGAAGGTTGGTTTGACGTGATTTCTATCTATCCGGAGCTGGATATGCACTCAGTCCTTCAGCTGGTTAGTACTGCCTGCACCATCTGGTAGAAATCCCATGTACTGTACTTATCTTACGGTGACCATACATCCATATAAACCAATAAGGATGGAGGATACTTCCGGCCCTCCCCCTCCCTCCACCTTTTCTCTCCAACCCTCGCTTCTTGCCGAGTAAGCTGTGAGAGCCAGATGGAATGTCTTCTGATAAGTTCTTTTATCGTGAAACTACTTCTATAACGTCAGCGGGATCTCTCTTATAGCATTCTTTGTTCATCATTTTAGTTGAATTTGACAGACGTTTTTCAACCAGTGTGTTTGACACATTGGTCGTCCAGTGTAGGGCCTGAAGTTGTGTTGTGAGGTGAGGTTAAGGGGAAGATCCAAATAAATTTTGATGGATAAAAATAAATATTTTAAAATCCATAGTAAATATTATTTTTGAAAACAACACAATTCTCAGAATTTCAGCTATTGAACTTTCAAAAACACAATCTTAGCACTAATTTATTCAATTAATAAGATATCTCCCTAAAAAAAACTTAAGGTATTATTTGATAATTTTAGCACCTTATTCAATGTACCAGGGGTTGAAAAGGGTTGAAATCACTACTATTAGAGGCTTTCTAAATATTGAGCTACCCTACTTGACACCGGTGTGATACTCTGAAGTCTCTCAATCGACGCAATGTCGAATGGGATAGGTTCTACAGGTGTGTTAGAAATAACCACCTTTACTTCGCCAGAATAAATAAAGATATTAAATAAAATAGATGATTTTTTTTCACACTGCCTGATTTATCCGAATATTTGTTTTGTCACCGAATTTCGCCGGCCTTTCGGGTTGTACGCTTATTTAATATTAAATAGTAGCTCGTTGCAGCGATGGCCACAGATAACGCTAAGATGTATTCAATACTTTTTATTGGGTAAAGTTACATAGAAAAAGGCCTCATTCAACTTTATAGTCAAAGGTTTACTGGCCAAGAAAAGATTTTTAGCCTTCGGTGTTTAATTTTTAGCAAAACTTATATTTTCCCCTCTTCACACCACTTTGAGAAATTTAAATCGATCTCTCTATATTAGGTGTTACCTGCTTCGGTGGCCTCATGGTCGAGGGATGTTTTTTCTTGAATGATTTTCCACTCTCTCTCCATGAAAATGCAGATATACCTCCTCTAAATTTAACCTTACTCATCCCTAACGCATTACCGTAGCTAGTAAATATGCGGATATCCTGAGCTAAGTATAAGGAAGGTACAATTGAAAGAAAATGTACTCACATTTGCGTTAAGGTGGGGTGACAAACAACTTAGAATAAAACCACCCTCATTACACCCAACCGGGCATAAAACCCAACCTTCACGTCATCGGCCATTCAATTGTTAAAGTGACACCTTTGACCATGTAACCACCCAAGTGGGCTATCCTCACTTTAAGTAACCCTACATAAATTGGTGGGGATGAAGACAGTATAAGACAGAGGAAACGTACTCACATTTGTGTGAAAGGAGAGTAGGCGACCAGTAATTAAAAAATAAGCTTAGTGCATCCATCTTGGATTTGAACCCCAACCTCTTTGTCACCATTTCATTTGTAAATTGTCTGAATTGTGACTTTAGAGATAATTCTCCTTTCGGGTAAACTACCCGTGGTAACCAGCCGGGAATGAACCCGGGAGTCCTAGATTCATAGCCATGTGCACCAACCTCGGGGCCGGTTGTTAAACTGTAACCTAAAGTTTCAGTGTGTAAGTCTGAGGTGCCTATACTATATCACTTGTGAACATATATGATGGCATTAGTTTAAAAACCATCCTGTTTGTTGTTTCTTGGGTTTGTTATTAACAAAAATAAATACAACCAGTTATTGCCCAAGCATTCAACAGCATGTTTGCTCATGTCAGTAAAAAGTAGAAACTGATAATCGATAAGGTAGCTGAAATTCCTCTGTATTAAATTAACTAACTTAATAATAAATATATAAATATTTCACCCAAGCACTACAGCTTGGACTGAAAGATAGCAGTAATGGTAGATATTAAATGTATGCTAAGGGCCATCATTTTTGTAGTCTCGGGCTGCTTGTCAGTCCATCCTTGAGGTTACCTAATTTATTCTTTACTCACCAGAGATAGATTCCCAAAACGTGTTTAAATTTGCACACAAATATGTGTGAACGGCTGTTTTCGCTTATGAAAATGAACAAACACTCAAAACATTATGGCTTACGGACACGAGCTTTGTCATCAATTTTGAAAGTTACTCCAACTAAAGGTTTAAATTCTAAACACCCTAACCAATTCTCATTTCTAGGGGAAAGTAGAGAGTCAGTATTATTGTTATAGTTACAAAGATTTTAAAATCGAATTATTTCACTCAAGATGACACTTATGTTTATTCAAATTTTTCAATTTTTAATGTTGATCAAACAAGTCTGATACTCCTGCCTATATGTAAATAGTATATATAAGGTCTATATATATTTAATATATATGTTAGTGTAAAAGTCCGGAGACCGTTAAATCTCAGAATTTACCGATATATATCCAAACATTTACCGATCTCTTTTGATAAAAGTCCGAGATATCTTATGTTTATATTTTGGGTTTCAACCAACAGAACAGTGAGGTTGGAAAGAGGAGGCCCAGTTCTCCAATATTTAGGTTAGGTTAGGTTAGGTCAGGTCATACTAGGTTATTGGTTTACTTTTGAGTTCTGGTCAAAGCTATCACTGGGGATCATCTCTCTCAACTAACTATAGAAATGGTTAAAACTCAAAATGTAATCATTTTCTAAGATATTTTGGACTTTTACCAACAGATATCGGTAAATGTAGGATATACCGGTAAATTCTAAAAAGTACCGGTCTTTGGACTTTTACAGTAACATATATTATAGGTCTATATTCACACAGGCCTATTTTAGATGCGAACTTAAAATGGTTTCTGGTAATTAATAGCACGAATTAAGATATTTTTTTTCGTACTTTGCAAATTATTGCAAAACTATTTTAAGATTGCTTATAAAATAAATAATTGTCAATAACTAATAATGGAGCAAAGTCACTATGGATATCCTATATTTAAAAAAATCGCTACTATATAGTGCTCTTTTCAAGTACGTTCCAGCATTAATATTATTATTATTATTATTATTATCATCATCATCATTATTATCATCACCGCGTCCTACTACCCGTTCAGGTTATACGTACTTACGCTAATGTGCAATTGTAGGGTGATTGTGAGATCAAATGGATGACCTAAAGTTTAACGTGGAATCCGAACATTCCGGCGTTAATAATTGGCTCGGTGACCTGGTGGTCTAGGGGTAAGGTGTCAGACTTGTGTGCTGAGGGTCCGGGTTCAAACCTCGTTCCCGGCACAGATTTATCTGATTGCCGAACCCTTCCTTCACCTCTGACAAGACATGTATTAATCACAACTTGTGAATGTGAGGAATGCCAGGCCTCTATCGTGGTTCGGATTCCACGTTAAACTGTAGGTCCTCCATTTCATCTCTCAATCACCCTACCATTACACATTAGCGTAAGTGCGTATAACCCGAACGGGTAGTAAGACGCGGTGCTAATAATAATAATAATAATAATAATAATAATAATTGGCTCATTGAGCTATAGGATCGCGCGTGATAGTGAATGATTTGGTTAAAAATTAACAATCTGACGAGAAAGAAACGTTCGTTATAATATTATTATAGTGGTGTCTTTGTCTCGTTTTTACGACCGGTGCGGCCTATGCCAGTGTTGTGGTCAGGAGTCTATAGAGTCGCCGCTTGTATGTGGTATTTCATCTCTTCCTCAGACAAAAGGAGTTAGAGGGAGAAAAAAAAACACCAACATATTACACAACATTTTTAGTTAAATGGATTTTATTTTTATGTTTTATGGTTGTTTGCTGCTGGTGAATAGTATGAGTATATAAAGAGTTTATGATACTTTAAAATTTAATAATAACTAACTTTAAACTCCCTGGCGTCCTTATACAACTGAGCCATACCGACAGAGTGGCACCATGTGTTGGCGAAGATAGTACCGACTTGAGCGGATAGAGGGTGTCATGTGATCAACACCATGAACCATATGTACGTCAATCTCTGTTTTCTGGAACGGAACCGCTACTTTTTTTCTTTTTTCAAGTAGCTCCTCATTTTTGTCTTATTGAGGCAGAGTTGACCCGTTTCTAGACCAACTTCTTTACAGAAAAATTAGGAAGCGCTGGGGATCGAACCAGGGACCTCTGGATCTGTAGCTAGGAAATCTGACGACTAGACCACTGAGGTGTTCCTAACTACTTAGCTTTAGTTTTTCAAAAATATAAATATAAATTTTTATAGGCATCTAATTCGTAAATTGCTCTTGAAACATTTATAGTGTTTATATTTACACTCAAATTGGTGGTCACATGATCCTCCGCGCCCTTGTGTTAGACTAGATTGCAGGTGAATGGGGGCTCACGATTCGAATACTGGCCGGGTTTAATGAAGGTGATCTTTCCCCAAAATGGTTGCCCATCCTCCCTCCAAGCAAATGTGGATACACTTCCTCTAAAACTATATCTTCTCATCCCTATCTCACTGGCGTGATTATTAATATATATATATGTGTGTGTAACCCAAACTGATAATAAGACGAGGCGGAAAATATAAATAATCACAAGACATATTGTTGTTTTTTTCTTCTGACTAGTGAAAGTGAATTTGAAGGTCTCGTGTTTTAGTTGTTTGTTAAATAAACTTGAACTTTTTTAAATCCATAGACGAGAGACAGTTAAAATATGTTACCAGTACTAAATCTTACTTTATGTATTCATAAGACATGCAATTTTGTCTGCAGCTGTCACTTTTGATAGGTAGTTTCAATTTTTTCAGCTGACCTGTCAAATATGACTCCTCGACATTAATTTCTCATGGCAGCCTTGCTACGCTCGTGCTAAGTGGGGAGGAAGGCTTTCTGATTAAAGACCCAATCGTTACATTTTCAGTATTGTAGTGTATTACCTTAGTGCAGTGGTTTTCAACCCCTTTACATTTGCTTTACCCCTCACTCGTAAATACTTATCTCATAAACCACAATAGCTTGATATGCTTCGGTGGCCGCATGGTATAAGGCACTACTCTCGCAATAGATTATAGTGGTGGCTACAGGAATATCGGGGTTCGATCCCGGTTGGAGGAGGGTTATCCACTCTCCCTTCACGAAAATGCGGGTACACCATCTCTAAATTCAATTTTCCTAATCCTTAACACATTAGAGTAATTAGTGTACAGGCGTATACCCTTACGGTGCTAAAAAAAACTTGATATTTTTAACGTTTTAACCAAAAATCTTTTGCCTAGTTTTTTTTCCAACTAATTATAGAGCTTAGGAAGAAAGTGTTATTTTGTTTAGAAACTTCTTCGGGCATAATTTGTTATATTATACATGTCAAGCTACAAAAAATATTACAAATTTTGTCTAAGTAAAATCTTAAACAAATTTCACAATTCACTCAGCTAAAATGTATATATGGGCCTAGTCAGTTTAGGCATAAAAAGAGAAAGAAAACATAAATAAGTATATAGCATTCATATTTGAATAGAAATACATACAACATTTCTAACAATAATTAATGAAAATTCAAAACTTGTTTGGAAAAACACACACACGCTTTACCCACTTTCACTAATTACAATTTTGATTTCGTAACTTGCAAGGAACTGGAAAATTAGTGAAAATTATTCATTATTATTATTAATATTATTAAATGGCTTGGGACTGGATTTGGTGCTTGTCCTAGTCTTAAGATAGATTATAAGGCAAATTAAGTTACGACAGGCCTAGCCAACCGATAGTGGAAATATATATGGCTTTGAATAAAAAATTGACCTAGGCCACAGGCAGGAAATAGTAATGGATGTAAAGTTAAAGGACAGTATTTATCGTTTACGATAGGATAGGATATAAATATTTTTGAAATATTGTATTCAAAAGTATAAAATTATTATTATTTATCAACCCTAATGGTTTACACGCATATTTTGTAATTTACCCCTGTCGATCCTTATATATTGTGTCAGCAGGGTTCGCCTGTATCTTACGAAATATTTTTAGGGTTCCTCCAAACAAAAAGGGTTTTTAAATCACTGCTGTAGCTTAGGGGTACATAGTTACAGTTTATTTAATATTCAAATTTAATCTGCTTAGAAATTAATCTGAGACAGATTTTAAATTCCGACATGCACGACGTTAGTAGAATACTCAACATTTTACAAAAGAGTCAACGTTGAAAAATGATATTTCCACTTAAAATAATAAAACTAAATGGTGTTTAGAATAAGAAACAATATAGTTCATTAGTTCAGTAACCCTTATTGGTGTTTCTTGCAGAATAAATGGCAGAAACATATAGTTAGATTTCTAATTGACTCGTGGTTTAGGGTTTTAATCCTGGCCGTTTGAATCCTGGCCTATTGAATCAAGAGAGTTTTTACTAAATGGTTTCCCACTTTCCTACACGCAAAGGCGAGTACATTTCCTCTTATATTCTACCTTTCGAATCCCTACCTCATTAGCCAAATAAAAATGCGTGTGTCCCTTAAGACGTGGCAGGGAAAAATATCAGTTTTAGAAATATATTTAGGCCTATAGGCCTTCTTGTCAAATAATTTAGTGATCAACAATGTTTTGGTTTGTACTCCTATTTCCAAAATTAAATATTATTTTCTCACTTTTTTAAAGTTGTAGTCAAATGTTGATTATTTTTCAGGAGTAGTGACTAAGCGCTACTATATAGGGTCATTTATGAAAAGATATATACAATTAATTGAAATAATATAAATAAAAAAAAATACCGGAAAATTGGGACAATCAACCAGCCCCAGTTTTCTTTATTTGATTTGGCAATATGTGTATCTGTTTTTATTCAAATTGAATTACATTTTTTATTTGGGTTGACATTGCCCTAGGAGAGACAATGCCGATCTAAACCTCACCTCCTTTAATTAATATGTGCAAAATTATTATACATTCTTCCCTTCCTCTTAATATTTTCGGAAGCTTTTAATTAAATACCAAAGTGATTCGCCGATAAATCGATCCCAAATGTTATAAAATTGATTATATTGTTAATCGATATTTTTAAAAATATTTATATTCTTAGTGTAAGATACAGCATTTAGATGCTATTTCTTTATTTAGAAATATCTATGAGCATATTTAATTCAATAATTTTTCTAAACGCTATAAATATATTTTAAAATTGTCCATAGTATCTCTGTACCCTAGGCGACTACCTAATTTCGCCTAATGAACAGGGCCAGCTCTCACGCAAATGCGGATACATTTTTATAAATTATTCCTTGTCCATCCTTACTTCAATAGTATAATTAAATGTGGATAGTCAGGGCGGATAGTATGAAGTAATAAAATACTAATTAAAAAACCTAGTATATGAACGCTTGGAGATTATCAATGGGTCACGATTGTCCCATAGACAGAAATTGGGGTCAAATCCTGAAAGACGTAACTGAAAATGTCTCGTTGTAGATTATTTATTGCAGGGGTCGAGACTTCTTTAGTGGTCTTCAGACAATGTTGTCTTCATAATAATGACTTGAGTTATTGCTTTATACAGATGAAACAAGAAAAATGGCCTATCTTCCTTTAAATACAACATATAAATTATCGTACTACACAAAAAACGATTATTTTTATTTAATCACACATTCTCATGTCACTGCTATTTGTCCGTGACTTTAACTACATAATCTAAAGGAAAGTACGATGGTGGCGAATTTTTAAGGGATTGAATTAAGCAGTTTTCATAACTATACAAATTTAAGACTTAAATATTTCGAAAAAAAAAAAAATCCCAAAAGCTGTGAATCATTTTTATTAAATTTTTTGAATCAAATATTTTTAATATACTAAGCTTTAAATCTAAGTTTTAATAAAACCTAAACACTTTTTAAAATAAGCAATTTAAATGTAGCTAGTTTTTTTTTTCCTTTTAATATAATTAATCATCAAAGTAATTATGATTGCTCAAATTCTTATCCCAAACTTTGTTTAGAAATGAAGTGGCTTAATTTTCACATAAATTTCACACCTCGTGGAGCTTTGGGAAGCGAGCGAGTGACTGAGCGACTGAATGGGCAGACTGACAAGTGAGTGACTGAGCGACTGAGTGGCTAGACTGGCAAGCGAATGACTGAGCGACTGAGTGGCCAGACTGACAAGCGAGTGACTGAGCGACTGAGTGGCCAGACTGACAAGCGAGTGACTGAGCGACTGAGTTGCCAGACTGACAAGCGAGTGACTGAGCGACTGAGTGGCCAGACTGACAAGCGAGTGACTGAGCGACTGAGTGGCCAGACTGACAAGCGAGCGACTGAGTGGCCAGACTGACAAACGAGTGACTGAGCGACTGAGTGGCCAGACTGACAAGCGAGTGACTGAGCGACTGAGTGGCCAGACTGGCGAGCGAGCGCGTGATTAGCAGATAGCTCTCGATAGTTGTTGACGAGGAGGCTCCAAATATTGGCTCAGTGAACTGAGGGTAGTTTTTGAAATTGATTTATTGGTGTAGTTTTTCCATCCTCTCTCCGCGCTAATGGTGATTCTTATTGGTAAAGGCCTACTCTGATTATAATATTGAAGTGATTTAACATGTCGGGCTAATATATACAGTATATTATTTATGGTCTTACCAATTAAATTAGGCCATTAGTATTAAGTGTGTTAAACCTATCAATAATAATAATAAAAAAGTTAAATATCATGTCAAATTTAGAAGTAATCCTAGCATTCAATGGACACACATACAATGATATTGCCCAGCGCCTGTAAACTAGACTGTTTCGGTTCGAGCGTGTCGCAAGGGTCGCGGGGTTTGGGGGTCCAAGAGGGGCCTAGGAATTTCCTGGAATCTCAGAATATGTTTGAATAAATTGAAGACTAGCATTTACATTTTCACTACTATTACTATTCCTAAATTATTAGTGAAGGTATAATATTTTTTGTTTTATTGATTATACGTTTTTTTTAGATATAAAAGTATAAATTATATATAATTTTTATTTTCTTTTTTTTCCAGATAGGATTGATTAATTAATTTCTTTTTTTTGGATAGAATTAATAAAAAATGTAACCCCTGATAAAATTCCTCTCAGGGGGCATGCACGCACCAGTAAAAACAGTACCAACCTTTTGTTTTCAGCATAAAAATATATTTATCCTACAGATCCGGCAGATAAATTAAAATATGCCCGGCAGATAAATTCAGTCCATAACACGCGTAAGATATTAAAGCGGCTGATAACTTTTATCTGGTTGCTAACTTCAACCTCCCGCTGGCAATATTTGTCCGGTAGTCATAAGACCAGGCCTTAGTCGTGCGCTCGCTCGCCCAGTCTGTCTGTACCCTTATAAAAAACTTAAATCTAGACCAGACAAAACTTCCAGCCCCCCAGCCGTTAATTCATCACTGTGAAAGGTGAAATCCACATTTCACTAATGATAAATTTGTCGGCCATGCCGGGAATCGAACCCGATATTCTTGGCTCAGTACACAGACACGCTACCAACTTAGCTAAGGTGTAGGACTGAAAACTGCTATCCATAAACTCAGTCTCTTCAGTCATAGAATGACTAGTCAGAATCCAATTAGGTTTCCGTCTGGGTTTTCAGCACGATGGACTTACCTTAGCTCTGTTATCAAGACGCTCAACTTTTGGGTTAAAGAGGAGAACCCACTAGGAACGGTCAGGCTGGTATGGCACGGCACGGCACGGCACGGTACGGCACCAGTAATATTACTATGCATAGAACTCAATGGAATGAAATCCACTTGGAGCGCCCGGCTCAGACACTGCCTGGCTCATGAATGGAACGTCTGAATTCTTCCCTAATAATTAAATCCGTTCACTTCGAGCGGCCAGAACGGCTGTGACCACGCAGAGGTGAAGTTGCTTTTCCTTGCGCATTAAAACATGTTTGATTTTGTGTGTGATGGTGAGTACAGATGAACTTTTTATAGAAGCTGATTTTATTTTCGGGGATTTGGAGACAAGCTCTAACAAGGAGGGAATAGAGGATTTTTTTAAAATACATTGTTTCATATTAATTTTCAATTTCCTACACTTTCGCCGCCCTCCAAATCCTGCTACCCCGTGCAAATACACGTGCTGCACTGTTGGTATAGCTGACCCTGAAAACTAGGCAATTTTATGAAATATCAATCTGAATTATTTGAAGAAGAAAAAGAAAATAATTTATTCCAAGAAATTTGGAAAAAGTATGGGATTTCATAGTAAAAAAATAGTGAAAATCGACAGTCTCATCTTTACAATGAAAGCGATTTAGCACGTTTATATTTGAGAATATTTAAATCTTGAGTACTAAAATCTTGTTACAGATTAAATACCGTCTCACAAGTACTCTTGCATCATTTACAATCAAAACTGTTCGAAGGTCTGTGTCGCCTAGATGCAGCCCGCATCGCTCATATTCATTAATTTCAAAGATGAACCTCTGATGTGATCAAAATAGTCGAAGGATTGTTATAAAGAGTTTGATAATCAATTTTTGTGTGTACCTGCTATTATTTTGATTAACATATCATACTAGTTTTAAGTAAATGTTTCCACCTTTAGGTAAAGCAGCTAGAAAGTCCGGTACTGTTTATTTTTTAGAATATGGTTAAACTGCTTCACCGGCCTCATTTCCACTGTTTCCTAGTAAAATACTCCCAGACCACTGCATCATTATATATGGCCTGGTTCACGCTGTATTACCTACCTAAATTAATACAATATCCGAGTAGGGAATGGGATGTTAGGGGATGGTATCCCTAGGATTATTGAAGTGGGTTGGAAGGGGACGCGAGAAAAGGCCAATGTTTTTGTACTTTTTATGGCAAAACCTTTTTTGGCCAAATTTAATAAAATATTGCTCCAATACAAACATAAAGTTTAATTTTCTTGATATGGTTGGTATCAATAGTTCCTCGATATCTGTCTTGAGCATGGTGACATTATCTAACAAACTTTTTAAACTAAGAGAAAAAAAAAGTCATTAAATTACTGGACACCCTTGACAGATATTCAACAACACTGTTGATGTCACCATGTGAAGAAAATTAAATTCTTTGTTTGTACTGGAGCAATATTTTATTTATTTTGGCCAAAAAAAGTTTTGCCACAAAAATTGCGAAAACACTGGTCTTTTCCTCGCCTCCCCTTCCATCCCACCTTAAGAGTATTAGTGAGGCGTTGCCTATACTTGTGACGCCGCGATTTAAAAAACGACTTCACTTTTTTTCCGACAGGTGTACCGTCTAGTAAATTACAGGTAGATACTAAAAGATCTGATGATCTTGTGCGCACCTTATTCCTTTTGAACAAAGTATATCATTTGGCCGGCTGTTATCCTCCCTGTAATGTCGATATCCTCGGTCATTACGGGCAGCTCGCACACCGCCTCCGGGGATCCCCAGTCCAGGGATCATTATATAATATCGCACGTAATGCCTTCCTTCACACGCACACAAAGATGTATATTGTATATTACTCCTATGTGGCTTTGGGGGTAGGCTCACACATGAAGAAACCGGGG
>CABFWB010001213.1:154886-167509 GCA_902151455.1 Timema bartmani
GGGGGGCGGAGAGGGGAAGTACAATTATTTAACTTAAATTGAGCTAGTGTGTCATCTATTAGAGTAAGACAATCATGAAACTTTTCTAATGCACTTAAGGAGGTCTCTTCCGTCGTATTTAAATTAGTTTAAAATAATTGATACGGTCCACCACGCAGACTTTCTATAGCTTTTATCTTATAATAGACAATATGTACTAAAATCTCGTAAGGTTTGTGATACGAAATAATAGGTCTATACATTGTTGTAGAAAAATTACACCAAAGATCATAAATGAAATAATAGACACTGTTACTTTGTTACTTTATTTTATTAGGTACTAGGAAAACTGTTACAGAAAAATTGAGAAACGAGAAACATCTTTGTCCACCAAAGAGCATAACATTCAAATTAATTTATAAAGACCTGAATTAAAAAGTATTTATATTTGCTCATATCTCAGAAACTATGGGTTCTATAAAAATATATTTAAAATAAAATATGTTTATCTTTAATAGTACTACAATTTTACAGCTACAAGTTATTTCGTATCCCAAATAGTCGTGGAGAAATGATGAAAATTGAAAAGTTTCTCTTATGTAAAGTAACCTCAAAGTCGTTTTTATGAGAAAATGAGAATTGCCATCTTGTTTATAGTGAGAAAGAGTGTCTAAGATATAAAATGTAATCAAAATAATTAGAGCGATTTTTTAGAAAATTGATTTTTTCTTTATTTGCCCTTCAGTAAAATTACCCTTAAATTTAAGATTATACATCTAATTCCAAAAACCCCTCAGGGGGGACCTTATGTAAACCCCAGATAACAAATTTTATCCCAATCGGTAAAATAGTTTCGGCTCTAGCCCGAGTTATAGACAGACAGACGGCATTGCGAAAACAACTTTTTTGTTTTGTTTCAGGGGGTCATGAAACGTCAGCATCTATCATAATCTCGAGTTTGAGTTTTTTTTGACTATCACTACTTCTCTCCGAGGTATCGAGAGAAAGTAAAAAGGATTATTGGTTAAAAGTTTGTCCCCCCGCCTGGTGATCGAATGGTCTAACTCTTGCAATATACTAGACTGCTGATGATGGGTAAATTGGGGCTCAAATCCTGGTCGTGTGTACTGAGGGTGGTTTTATTGACCCCTACCCCCAAAAAACTCACCCCTCCACGCAAATGCGGGTTCACTTACGCTAAGGTAGACCTTCCTCATCCCTAACACATTAATTTATTTAATGCACATGTATGTAACCCAGTATGACGCGGTGCTAGAAATAGGTTTTCATTTTTTAACTATCCTGAGAGATCCTGTGGACAGTTTGTAATACACATGTAAAAAACCATTAATTTATATTGCTGGGATTTTATCTCAGCCCATTTTATTGAATCAGGATTTAGGAAAATATATTTTTGGATATGTTTGTACTTGTGAGTGTTAAAATGGAGTGGCTTTCGGAATAGGTCTTCTTTGAGGTTCAACGTCTTGAGTATGTGGCGATGCTCTTTTAGACTGGAGCTTGAATATCGTCAGTTTCATGAACTTGTGTTACTCCCCCACCAATCGGGTCAAGAGTTCGATCCGGGAGGTGTTATTAGGTGATTACGAATCATTCAACTGGCGCCACTCGATTTGACTCGGTGGTTGGGGTCAACCGCCTCCTGATCAACAAGGAGGGCCCGGGGTGGTTGATACGTAAGGATTCGGTATTTTTGTATGGGTAAGTCCAGATGGTCAGGGATGGCACCTTTTTTAACGGCCGTGTTGGGTTGTTCTTACTGTGAATATCGACACGTTCGCCCAAAAAATAAGAGCAGAGAAGATACGTAAACACGTGACGAGCTCTAAGCCAATCACAAGATATCAGCCCCATCGGAGTTGTCCGCTTGGCGTGACTTGATATAACTTCTGAGTCCCTTTTTCTGCGCGACAATATAAACTGGTTAGACCCAATCAAAAGTCTCTGCGGAGTTGTAACAAAGGTAACACGGTGGTCCCGTCATGTGTGAATCGGAACGCGTGAGCCATGTACTCATATTTATAATTGTAGGATTTAATAATGTGTTTTTGAATAAAAGGAATATTTTACATTTTCACAGCTAATTTTAATTACATGATTAATTAACTAATAATCCCTCCCACCCCCCGTGATTGAAAATTACACCCACTTTGGTGGCCACATGGTCTAAGGCGTCACTCTCGCAATAGACTAAACGGCTGAAGATGGGGATACCAAGGTTCGAATCCCGGTCGGGTGTATTAAGGGTGCTTTTTTCCTAAATAGTGTTTCGCTCTACCACCACGCAAATTCGGGTACGGGTCATTCTCAAACTAAGGGACATATAAGAAATCCAAAAATAAAATAAAAAATCATAAAAAGGATAATTTATCGCCTGCTTACATAAAATGTATTAAAGAAGTAAGTAATAATACCAGCAGAGCTTGAGTTTACAATTTTCTCGTGTTTATTTTAGTTTTACCAACGTGGCTACTCATAATCCATCACTTAGCTAACGCTGTTTCAGATGCACAAATATATGTTATAATCTCTAAAATTTAAATAAAATATGTATTTTTACTAAGTATACCATATTTATTAAACAATTATATAAGACATATGTTTTTCTTATTTTATTGGAATTAGGATTTTGTAAGTGCAAAATCATACAAAATTCATAGGTTAGTGACGTTAAATTTTCCAAAATCAAAAGAAAATTAAGTTTTACATTTCTCATTTTTTATTTATGTTCTCAATAGCTCAAATGTTGTTGGTAGGTAAATTTTTTTTTTTTACTAAGCCTGCTAAGTTAGTGTATAAGTCGAATTCTAATATCAGTATGGTTACAAAGTGCACGTTAAATACCTCTAATAAATAAATAAATAAATAAATAAAAAACCTCCTGAGGGAAGTTGTTGGCTGCACCTGATAATCATGAAGAGGACGAAAGAATAGACAGTAAAGTTGTTTGTCAATTAATCGCGTAATGATGAGGAAAAAATAAACTTGAATATGTTAATTAATAACTAGTTCTTTTGGTTATCTGCTTGTACACAAATTATAGAAGCAGCTCACCTGGCTGGCGCATGCGCAAACAGAAATGTTTTCCCTCCAAACATCGCCTCATGTTTTGGTTTCAGGCATGACAGCGTGCGCTTCATTAATATTTGTTATGCTCTCTGGTGATTTTGGTTTTTTTGAATGATGCCGAGGAAATTTGCTTTGAATTGCTTTTGAATTTTGTCTAACTAGTGTGCGGCAATCCCATTTAAATACATTGAATTAGTGTTTTTGAGATTTAACAAAGAAAAAACGCTTTTGTTGTGCTTTTTTTGGTGTGTGCTCAGCATTATAATCTTGAATTCTCTAAAATTAAATATCCTTGATGATTTGGGGATCACAACCCTACCAATAATATATATATACAACAAAAACTTATTTTTGCAATTTGATTTACTATACATGCTAGAAAATGCCACATGGTACTACTACGGTTTTTCCAAGCACTCACTTAGCGCTTGTATGTTTTTATCCGAACGTTGTATCTCTCAAGGTAAAGCCGCTGATTTATGTGTTCTGGTTTGAGGTTAAAAAAAAAAGAAAGTCAAACGGTGGAGCTCGAAATGGCAGCTTTATCAGAAGCCCTATTGTCGAACTGCTCCAAGCGGAAATACCGCATACGATTTTGTGACTTTCACAAGCATGGCTGCCAGAATAATTGTTAGGTTACGCGGAGGACAAATTAGAAATACCTACGGATGCTAGAGAGGTGGAGTAACATGGGAATATCTCTTCTTAGTTGCAAGCTAAAGTGTTGAAGAATCGGGACTATGAGCATTGCGCGTGTTTAATAATTTGTTGCAAAAAAATAAACAAAAAGTGTATTACTAAAATAAAATGAGTTGATCTTTCTTGGAAGACAAAAATGAACCGATTAACTAGCTCTTGAATGAACTAAGATTTTTTTTCTTCTTATAATGACAACCACTGCTATTTCCTGGGATCAACATTACTGCCCTTGAAGTAACTCCCCTCTTAGTTATTATATGACGTTGATACTTATATAACTTATGTATTTATTAAATAATGATTCAAATACTATTAAAACAACCCGCTTCATTGGCCGCATGGTCTAAGGTGTCACTCTTCACTCTTACAATAGACTAGACCACCGATGATGGGGAGAACGTTGTTAGATCCCAGTTCCCTAAACAGTTCCCCTCTCCACGCAAATGTGGGTACACATCCTCACTTCAACCTTTCTCATCCCTAACCCATTAGCATAGTTAGTACATAAACTTAGAAACGAACGGGCAGTAAGACGCTGTGCTAAAAATCTTTTTATTGAAACAAAAGCTATCGTCAAATCGTCACAAGAATAACCTGATAAAGCTCACAGTTCATAAAACGTCTCAACTATAGTAAGATTCTGGTAGGAAAAACAGTATTTAACAGTTACAAAAGTTACTAAAATAAATTTAATATATTCGTACGTCAAGTCATGTGATCTGTAACTTTTGGTAGGCCTATATATGATCGATACCTCTAAAATAATTTTCATAACATAGTTAAATGTTATCAATGTTAACCGCAAGAAATATGTTTTTATTTTATAAACTGTTCTTCCTACCAGAATCCTACTATACTTTCATGTATTCGTTTATACTAGGCTCACCTCTGGACAAGACGTTTATTAATCACAACTTGTGAATGTGAGGAATGCCAGGCCTCCACCGTGGTTTGGATCCCACGTTAAAACTGTAGGTCCTCCATTTCATCTCACTATCACCCTACCATTACACATTAACGTAAGTGCGTATAACCCGAACGGGTAGTAAGACGCGGTGTTAATAGTAATAGTAGTAATAGTATATACAAGGCCCTGAGTTATGTTTCTGTCACTTGTTGACAGGTGGTGTCAGTTTGGACAGTTATAAGATTTATATTATATGTATGTTCTGTCAGTGTTTCTTTTTATATACTAATTTTATTTTTATTTTTTAATTGCAAACATGACTATATTTTCTAGTGAGGGAGCTCATAGCCTAAACTATTATAATTCATTATTTTTAGTTTGTTTTTTATTTGAGACAAGCAAGGATTATTAACTACTTTATTAATCTTATAAATGGGCCAGGATTGAGAAGAATAACCAAGAAGAATTAATCATCCAATCAGGGGTGGAATGTCAGGTTCTAAGCGGTCCGGGACTACACATATGACGGCTCTCAACACACAGTTATGTGAAGTAATATATTTGTATAGCTGGTAAATTTAATACCTAGTCCATTTCAGATACATTATCGAGGATTACTTCGCTATTCACTCCACTTAAAACATCATTTCCTTTGTTATACTGTAAAGGGTAAAAAGTCTAATAAATGGTTAGACAAAAGCTGAGAGAGTACTTTTTTATATATTTAAGTTTGTAAAACGATCCTCCATCCACTACAGATTTAGAATACAATTATATTAACAGTCAGTATACATTTTTTTTTTGCTTAAGAAATTGTTCATAAACAACGTGAAGAAACCATAAACGAGATAGTTTAATATTTACTACCGTTGTATATCCTCAATTTATTGTATTCTGGTCACCCTCAGAAACTTTTGATTAAAATTAAATCAAAGCAAACATATAGAATTGAGTTGATACCTTCAATTTAGTTTAAAGTTGTTGTGGCCTCTCAAATCAAACCGGCCCTCATGGTTATCTCCTGGTGTTCCAGCGGCCCAGTACATTCCAGATTTTTTTTACATCCATTACTGTTTCCAGCCTGTGGCCTGGGTCAGTTTTTTTATTCAAGCCATATATTTTCCCCTACCGGCTAGCTAAGTCTGTCGCTCTAATCTAACTTTAGACTAGGACAGGCACAACATCCCGTCCTCAGCCGTTAATTCATTACCGTGAAAGGGTAGACCCACATTTTACCAATGTTAAATTTTCCGGCCATGCAAGGAATCGAACCCGGGACACCTAGCTCAGTAGGCAGACACGCTACCTACCGACTGAGCTAAGTTGTCGGATTCCATTCCTGCATTTAATATTGAAAACTCTTTTCTTATACCCTAGACAATATTTTGTACATGTTTTAAGTAAAAACTAGTCCAACCTTGACCTTGAAGATGATTCATCCAAATCTGCGAACTCCTCTGAGTATAGTGACGCAATGACCACAGATGAATTTCCAAGGAAGACTATTGAGACTGAAAAAAACAAATGTTTAAAATGATTCCACTTGTATTTTCATTATTTTATTTTTAATCCGAAACGTTTGTTATGGGGTCGTTGTGCAAGTTAACAAGTTTGTTCTATTCATCAGGTAGAAATACAAATTTCTTGTGTCTCTAGAAACTTCCTTGAAGCATAATTAAACGTGAAATTTCCACCGGCTAGATTGATGAAGCGGTTTGCACACCCGACTCTTAACTCAGGAGTCCGGTAGTTCTATCCTAATCTCTGGCATTGAAGGTATTTATTTTTTCACAAGTGGTCTTAAATTCTCTCTTGAGGTGAATGATGATGTATTTGCTTAAAAATGCATACTGATTATATTATTTGAGCATGTCTGCCCCCCCTCTCCCCCCACTTCCACGCATGTCACTGCTTCTCTCGATTGTGAAGAGTATGTACCGTTACGAACAAGGAATTCGTCCAGCGCAGACAACAGCGATAGTTCTTCCAGCACTTTAAAATGATTAATGTGTCTCTCTCTACGGACTTTGGTAATATTTATTTGCTCCTGTCTTGTAAAACAAAATATCCATCAGTGGACATCGCCTCCGGTCACAACTTTACAGGCGAATTCCCGTGTAATCGCAATGAGATGACGTGGAGTTTCTTTTGCTAGATTTATCAGTTTTTTTAATCGATTTTGTTGTCGTTAAGGATTGTTAGTTGAAGTTCTAATAGTTTTTACATCCCAACCTACTTTTTTTTTGTGCACCACTTTTTACGAGTCTTCTCGAGCTACGGGGCTGAGAAGAGGATGATAATAATATCAAAGAATGTACCCACTTTTATGTGAAGAGAGTTTAAAAAAAATTTTTTTTGGGGGAAAACAAAAAAAAAATGCATATATATATATATCATTGGGAATAATAATCGTAGGGTAAATTATTGTTAACCACACTTGGCACTAAACTATTGCTAAAATAAAAATTCTCTTCACTACACATCTTTATATTCCATTGTACACTTTTTAACGCCAATGTAATGGTTTATAACTAATTTAACTTTAGGACCAACAAATGGAGGTTCTAGTCTGATAGCAGAGTATCATATTTGTGCAAAATATGATACCAACACACCGTTTGGCGCAGTGATAGCTAGTACCATAAATATTGATTTCTGATATGGATCCTAAAAATCCAACCACTACATTGCCCGTATGACATCATAGAAAAGGACCACCTATTAAATCAAATTATGGCGAGAAATGTACTTCTAGCCATCCAGCATATGGTGGGAACCCTAAGTACACAATTTTGGCTTTCTCCTAGTATTTGAATCGATATTCTTGGATAAATAAGCAGACGGGCGCTATCGACTGAGAGGGTTGAAGAGCGTTTACTGGTAGCTGGACCATAGTTTATTTGATACTAACAAAGTATCATTCTCGTTCCTTACGATTTTTATACATCGTATAGGGTAGGGGTGTAGCCTGGGACACGCATGACCAACGTGGCTCGCGGGATTACTTTCTTTGCACGTGGCAACTATTTGTAAGGGGACGAGAATTTTCGTAGTTTTATAGCCAACTTTTAGTTTTTGGACTAAATAAATAAAACATTTCTTCAGGTGAAACTTTTAGTTTGATTTGATACATAATTTTATCTCAACAGGTTTTTTAATATTCTGTCATGGGCATCTTGAAATTTTATTTAAAATTTGTATCATCAAATGCCAGTATTCACATGACTAATGTTCAAGAACTGGTGCTGTTATTATGTAGATAATTAAACTAACAATATCAACGGAAGCATTTTTTACCGGTTATTTATTTTGACTTCATTTTTGTTCTGCTTTAAAAAACCACTGTTTACTCTCATTGATATGATCTCCGATATGCTCTCAAATGATTCTGTGGGTGAATAATTTTTTAAAAGCTATATAACAACTCAGAAGTGTTGTAATCTTTTCTTTTTATAATGCTTTAAACTATTTTGCTATTTTGATGAACAATTTTGCTATAAACCGACTAATGCTTTGCCTAAAGCTTGCAATCAGCAATCAATGTTTGCCCCAAGCACCATAACTTTTCCTTCGTATTTGTTCGCGAACCTCCATAGAGGCTACATTCTTCAGGAGCCAACAAGTATGACAATCTGGCATGAGACAAAGCTCTCTTTACATCTTGTTTCCTCCATGTCGGTGACCAACGAGGCGTTCCGTCCCGTTCGTTGATCGTGATGCTACTGACCGGTCTTTTCAAACTCTTGCTAGGGTAGGGTGTATGTATATGTATATGTGTAGACTTCTTTTTGTGTCTAATTTATCAACTTTGATCCTCTTATTCATTTTTTTTGCTAACTCTATGTGTAGGTATAAACTTATGCCCGTTTCAGACAGACTCGTGTGTACAATATTTGGCAGAAGGCCACATTTCTAGAAAATTATTTGTCATAGTGTTTTCGATTGGTCTAATAAATGTGTCAAAATATGACGATAGTTATGAAAGGTTGATTGATATCATATTTATGTGTATTTATATTTTTATTTAATATTGTTTAATGAAACTCACCCACTCCCTGAGAAAGGGTTAATTTTTTCTCATTCTTTTGGAAATAAATACTTTTAAAACATTGGCTGACAAATCTCATTTTAGAATTCAAGAAATCAAGTAATAACTGCGATTAGAAACTCGAGGCATTCCCAGGATTTTATTTTATTACATATGCACTAGTTTCTCGATTTATAGTCTGCATTTCTTTCAGCCATATTTGACAAGGAAATGGGGGAAGGCCAAATCTCACCCGGGTGAATCGGATGTGATTTATCACTTTGGTTTTTCTATCCTCTCTTCAAGTTAAATGTGGGACTATTTTTATCTAAAGTCTAAGTTACCATCCTCGTTCTTCCACTTTACCCCATTATTCTAAGTATAAGGATAGCACGTAGGACGTAAACTAGTGTGGAAAAGGGTGAAGGGGACCCTTGTGCTAAACTCATTTTTTTAAGAACACGTCTTACTACCCGTTCGCGTTTCAAGCATATATATACTAATTACGCTAATTTGTTAGAGATGAGGAAGGTTTAATTTAGATGAAGTGTACCCGCATTTTCGTGGAGGAAGAGTGGAAAACCATTTATTTAAAAAAAACTTCAGCACACCTAACCACGACTTGAACCACGATCCCCCCCGTCATTGGCAGTATACTATATTTCAAGAGTGACACCCTAGACCATGCATCCACCGAAGTGTGCTACATTGATTAAAAATCAAGTTTCATATTATCGTACTTAAAATCAAATATAAAAAACTCATTTAATTATAATCAAAAATTGTTTTTTTCTAGCTGGATTGTAATTTGTCCTAAAAAGCACACACCTGTCGTAAAACTTGATAACATGATTTATGTGCATGTGCTCAGGGTTAATGTGCGACCTGCTCTATTCTCGGTTGTATTAATGCGCCTAGCTCCAAGCACCTATTCCTTCCAAAGGCTGAATGAATTCCAGGTGTGGGTTGTAAGTTTTGTTGTGCTTGTGTTGTTCAGGTTTTATTCGATGTTAGTCTTGATTGATTTTTAACCACTCGTAGGACTATAAACCCACACCTTCCTTTCCCCACCCCCTTCTGGAACCTTTGTAAAGTGATCACTTACTGAAACTGGAATCTTTGTAAAGTGATCACTTACTGAAACTGGAATCTTTGTAAAGTGATCACTTACTGAAACTGGAACCTTTGTAAAGTGATCACTTACTGAAACTGGAACCTTTGTAAAGTGATCACTTACTGAAACTGTAACCTTTGTAAAGTGATCACTTACTGAAACTGGAATCTTTGTAAAGTGAATCACTTACTGAAACTGGAATCTTTGTAAAGTGATCACTTACTGAAACTGGAACCTTTGTAAAGTGATCACTTACTGAAACTGGAACCTTTGTAAAGTGATCACTTACTGAAACTGTAACCTTTGTAAAGTGATCACTTACTGAAACTGGAATCTTTGTAAAGTGTTCATTTACTGAAACTTAGTTCACATGTATTAAGGGTTTTTTTCTTAAGTTTTTACAGTTTTATGCTAGTATCAGCTATTAAAAATGCTTAAAAGTGTACAAGCGAGATTTGAATTATTTTTTTACATTTCATTACTTTTTCTCGACCCCTCGGAAAGAAAAGTAGATTAGTGTGAGCAGAAAAAAAAAATCTAACTTGAGATTTTGATAAATGTCGGCATTCAATGACCCAATGAAACAGAAAAAAAGTGGTTTACGCGATGTCGTCTATGTTTATATATCTCGGCTTTGAGTCTAAACCATTTTACCGATCGACCTACCTAAAACTTGGTGTCTAGAGTTTTTATAAGGTTTCCTCAAGGAATCTTTGGCATTAAATATCCAATCCTAAAATTAAGGGTACCTATTTTACTAAAAGTCAAAAAAAGGGGGAAAATAAAATTGATTTTCTCAACATTCGCTTTAACAGTTTTGATTAAATTTTGTATCTCGACACTGGTTAACATTACAAACAAAATATAAATTCTAATTTTCCCATGAAAATGACTTTAAGGGTACTTTACGTGAGCAGACATTTCTAATTTTGATTTTAGATACAGAAATATTATCATTGTAAAGTTGTTGTACTATTAAAGATAAAAATCTTACATTTGAAATATATTTTACCAGACCAATAAATTCTTAGCTATAGGACTAAATGTCTTTGCTACAATGTATATTATGTTTCTTCACATATCTGACGAGTTTTTAGTAAATATCTATTTTAGATAAAAGAGAGTACAGCGTACCATTTGTTTTTCTATTTGGACGCCATTTGAACACTCTTTGTTCTGAACTAAACATTGTTAGAGGTCTTCTCTAATATTTTCGTTGCTATATAAAAATTATTAACATTTTTTTTATAAACGTCAATAAATCCGTTATAGGTTGTATTGTATCAGTGAAAATATTAAACGAGGACCTTAACAATGTGTATTTAGAACTAAAGTTTGATAATCGTTAGATTACAAATAGTTTTCTTAAAAAAAAAAAAGCCGCGTTAAAATAGTTCAGGATGGTGGAAGGAAACGTGAGTTGAAGCCGGTATTTTTTCAAATTTTCTTACAGAAAAAATAAACTCTCTTTGGAGGCAAAATAAACTAAATAGTGATTCAGTAGATACGTTTGGTCTGATTTTCAACACATTTTTATATCAATAGTTCTTGAATATCATTCATGAACATAATGTATTTGATAATAAACTTTTTAAATTAGAAGAAAAAGTTATTATCAAATTTAGGATACTCATTACCACGGCTCAAATTTAGATGACCAAAATACTATATAAAAAAACTTAGAATTTTTAAAAAGTGTCCTAAAAATAAGAATCAAATCTTTTAATGTGGGAATGTAAGGGATGCACGAAAAGGAAAGTGTTTTTTGGCAGTTTTTATGTCAAAACATTGTTTTGGTAGAAATAAAAAAAATATTGCTTCAGTAGAAACATAGAGTTTAATTTTCTTCACACGGTGATATCAACAGTTGTTGAATATCTTTCAAGGGTGTCCTGGAATTTATTGACAACTTTTCTCTTAATTTAAAAGTATTTCCTAATGCTGCTATGGTAGTGACAGATATTCAAGAACTGTTGATATCAATATATGAAGAAAATTAAACTCTCTTTGTACTGAGAATATATTTTATTTATTTCAGTCCCAAAAAAAGTTTTGTTGTAAAATCTACAAAAACACTTGCCTTTTCTCACTTTACCTGCATTCCCACCTTAATAAATGCATAGGACTAAATTGAAAAATAAGCTCTTTACAAATGAAAAATAAATATTACATATAGAATTAAATTATTTAACAGCTAAACTCTTACTTTCTGCTAAATATGACATCGATCTACAAATATCTTCTTTGGAAGCAATAACTATCTCCTCCCATCACAGTCCTCTCCAGCTTAGTTGCAATGTCTCACCAGGAATGTTTATTTTACAACCATACGAACAAAGAGGATTGATAATAATTTTGTTGGGAATTATATTTTCATTCAGATAACTGCCTTAAAATATCTTAAAATAAACCTTTAAAAGACTCAAAATTTACGAAAACCTAAAAAATATGAGTTAAGATCTTAAAATTTTGGTCCGCAAACCTTATTTCGTATTGAAAATTTTCCCTTTCAAAGCAATAAAGGCGATAAACGCCATAATTAGGTGTAAATTTGGGTAAAACTAGTAGTTTATGTAGTCATTAGAAAAAACAATTATGGTTTAATAGGAAGTATAATACGCTTACCTTTCTTTGATCCTCTCCTGTTTCTCGTTGTATTTTTACTTTCTCTCTATCTTACAGGTAGAGAAAGTATTGTGATCGTCAAAAAAATCGAACTCGAGATTTTGATGAATTTTGACGTTTCATGACTTCCTGAATCCGAAAAAGTGGTTTTTGAATTTCCGTCTGTCTGTCTGTCTGTCTGT
>CABFWB010001214.1:0-17148 GCA_902151455.1 Timema bartmani
TTCCGTTCAGAAATCTTACGAGTTTATAGAAAGAGAGAGAAAGTCTGTGCGGTGTGCCGTACCATTTATTTTTTCTTATTCCTACATTTCAAGTTCCAAGATACTATTTTGAAGAAAAATATTAAAACAAAAATCACTCATTAGCTACTAAAAACTATTCTATCATTTATTTTAAATTAAAATATTATACTATTATTTATACCTAATTTGAACCAAATCAATCTAACCATTTTTTAAATATTTCAAATTGTTCAAAAATCAGTAATCAATAAACTATCGTTAAATGAATTTTTCATCCAAAAAAGGTGCGTAGTTTAATAGTCATGTAAAACGCACCACACTTATCTATTTTGTACCAAGTTGCTTGAGTAATTTATAAAATATTTCAAATTTATTAAAAATGACCTAGTAAACTATGCTTAAGCAAACCTTTCCCTGAAAAAAGTGCATAGTTTCATTTGTCATCTAAAACGCATCCCAGATATCCATTTTGAACCAAATCACTTGTTCCTTTTAAATAATATTTTTAGTTTTCAAAAACCACTCATTAACTACCTACCTTTAAAATAAATTTTTCCCCAAAAAACTTATATAGTTATATTTGTCACATAAAACTAAGGCAAGATACCAATATAGAACTAAATCGCTTAAGCCATATATATTTATTTATATATATTTTTTTAAAAGTTTTGAAAATTTACTCATCAGTAAAATATCTTTGAATTAAATTTTTCCATGATTTTTTTATAGTTTTATTTGTTATATCAAAAGACTGCCAGACATTAATTTAAGGCAAATCTTTAGAGCCATTTTTGAAATATTTTGAAATGTTTAAAATCAGTCATTTGTAAATTAACTTTCAACGAATTTTTTCCCCAAAACTAGGCTCACCATAATTCCTTAAGACAAAAACAGGATTGTGGGTTTGATGGGTAGGGGTGGGGGGGAAAGAGTAGGGCAGTAAAAATAATAATCGTTTGTTGCATACAAATATTAAACTTATAATAATTCTTCACAGAACATATACAAAAATCTTAGAACATTTTTTCCACGCTACAATACACTTATATGAGAATGTTTGTGCAATTCTGTTGTACCATTTATTTGATAAAATAGTGAGAAGCAAACAAAGAAGTGCAAATAAAAGGGTCTTAGGAATCTTACCAATTAAAGAAAGGTGCTGCACTCTACCGGATATTTTCAATATTAATGGTTCCTGCTGCTCTCTACTAGACATTTGATGAATTATAGGCCTATAGGGCTCAAGTTACAATTCTGAATTTTTTAAAGACTACTTACATATTTGTTTAAAAAGAAATCAAAGTTGTATCAATTGGCCTACTTTTCATGTTCTACAAATATTCTATAAAATATAGAGTTGTGACATTTCTGAGTTGATAGAATTTCTCATTTTTAAACGGCTATATATTGGTTTAAAGAGTTCGGAATTGTATCAATTCTGACTTTTCTTGCTCAACCAATGTCCTCTAAAATATGGAGTTGTTACAACTCTGTATTTTTAAACAACTACATATTTGTTTAAACAGAAATCAGACCTGTGTCAAATCTAATTTTCCATGTTAAACCAATCTGCAATCATATGGAGTTGTGACAATTCCGAGTTTATACAATTCCGGACTTTTTATAAGACCAACTAATCTTCTATCAAATACTGAGTTATCACAACTCCGAGTTGATACAATTCCGCGCCCTGGCCATTATATCTTTGTTGTCACACACTATATTTTTATTTACTGCACAAAAATAAATACTTGATATATCTAATGAAAATTTATATTCAATTTGCCTTTTTTTAAATTTGCATGTCTCACTGATGTACACATGCAGAATTTGTTGATGATCTCATGTCTTGTTGTTGATGAGTTTTTTTTTTTTATTTCAGGGAGAAAAAAACAATGGATTTGATGTTTTGTACCACAATATGAAATATGGTCTGATTGCAAGTAAAGAATTGGCTGAGTTTTTAAGAGAAAGGTATGCATTTTTACAAACTGAATTTTATTCGTCATGTGTGTTTACTTTTTCACATACATTCATACCACACTCTGATGACAAGTTACTTTACAGACCATTCTCATAACTCTAAAATTGTCGCAACTCGAAGCAATGCATTTTTTCACTTATCGATACATGTACTGCACTGCAATCATCATAATACAGACCTTATTGTCGTAAATAACACATTAAATTTGTAACTCAAATATACACGGTAGATCTTGTAAATAAAACATACAAATTACTGGACATTTGTGCAACTGGTAGTGGTGGCGAAATGTCTGCCTGCATGTAATGTTAGATTATTGTAGGTACTATATTTTTTAAATACACCATTTCACTAAACTTGTATCATTCACTTAAATTATTTTTACTTACCTTATCCATCCTCACTAACTTTCTCATCACTTCCCTATCCTTGGCTTCTCCCTTTGTTTCAACATTCATATATTGAGTCATATATGCTCTTTTATTTTTGAAACTTCTAATATTCCTCTTTTTCACACATTCACCTACATTATTTAGCCACTTCTTACATGGCCTACCTCTTGCTATTGATCCACACACTCCACCTTCAGATATTTATATCATCACTCAATCCACACTCATACTCTCATCATGCCCAAACCAATGTAAGACTCTTCTTCCACATTGAACTATTGAATTCCCTTTCAAACTTCACACCCTCAACACCCATTCATTAGCGACTCTGTCCCTACGAGTTTTTCCAAATACATTTCTTAGATATCTCATTCCAACCACATTCATCTTGCTCTTGTGTTTCTCCTGACAAACTCACACTTAACATCTGTAAAACAATGTTGGCATTTACACACTTTTATATACTGTCATCTTTGCCTCTTTCAATACTACTTCATGCTTTGGAATAGTCCACATTTATAAAACTACGCTCTGAAATGCATTTACCTGTTTGTCAATTACACCACCAATCCCTCCATTTTTACAGAGCATTCTGCCTAGATACACAAACTCATTAATTTGTTCTGCCTTTATAAAAAATTATCACCTTGGTTTTGGAGACATTTAAACAAAGATCCATGATGCCTGTCACCACATTCAAACAATTTCATGCATTTTTACAGTCACTTTCATTCTAAGCCATTATTACGGCATCATCTGCATATAACAGCACTCTCACATTACCATTGTCCATTTGTACACCAACCGCGTCCTCACAATCATTCACCATACACTTATCCATGAATACATTAAACAACCATTGAGACATAGCACACACTTATATAACACCCTGTTCAATTTCAAACCATTCTCTGAAAGCTCCATCCACCCTAACACATGCTTTATTTACATTATACACCACCATTATTGCCTTTACTAACCCTGCATCCACACTCCACACTATACTCTCTCAGAACATTCTATAACATACTCCTATTCACACAATCTTATGCATTCTCAAGATCAACAAATGTACAATACACTTTATTCCTTACTGCCATACATTTTTCAATCGGTTATTGCAATGCAAAAATCTTGTCCATGTAAATTCTACCTGGCATGGATCCGTATTGCACACCCCTAATATTGTAAAACAAAGGCATAATTATCTGCAAAATCAAAATATATCACAGGCTAATTTTATTTTACATTCTCCTCCAAATATTTTAATGCTTAGAACTTTTTTTTTTCTATAAAATTATGTTTTTTCATAACACCCAACTATTCACATAATGATTCTAAAAACTCTACTTGGTTTTTTTTTGAATATTTTAAAAGTACATCTGTCATCAGATAACCATTTCTTTGTCGCTACCCCCCTCCCTGTGCCTACGTGTCAGGATGGCTTGCGGGGGAAGGGGACGATGGCAAAATTTATGTGTGGGTTTGTAGTTTATAGACGGATTTAGTTTTTAAAGTTTATTATCAGGGTTCGAGGATATGTATCATGATATTTATCAATAAAAGGAACTTGTTTAACCCACTGTATTTTAAACCCAGTTTGGGAATTCTCCTTTAACTTATGCAGCCAGCAAGGGGATTCTCCTTTATTAATTCAAGTTCAGGCCTTCAGAGAAAGAGGGGTTTCCCCTTTATACATAATAGACAGCAGTGCAGCAAGCCAGAGCTGCTCAGTAAGCTGTTATTACAGAGAGTTGTATATAGTGCTGTTGATTAAGTTTTTCAATTCCAACATGCCTAAGCACAATGACCCAATTTGGCAGAATTTTGATTGTACTAAGTCCAATAATAGTGGGAAATGGGCTACTTGTAAAAAGTGTAAAAAGGAAATGCAAGGAATACCTAAGAGGCTTATAGAGCATAACAAAAAATGTACAGTAGCTTCTTTCGATGGGGAGGACGAAATTGGGGGGTGAAAGTATTTCCCAAAGGCATCAACAAGTGGGACTGCTACAACTGAAAGGACAAATATATCAAGTATGAAGCCTTTGCTTATTTTTATATGTAGGCCTCCACCTACTTGTGGATGATGTTTGTTGTTTTTAGCCCCTTGTGATATTTTAAAAGTTTTGTTTCCTATTTTATGCCTCTTTGTTAGAGACAGCCCAAAAGAAACATTATATATTAAAGTAGTCCTCCTTTATTTTACAGCTAAATCTATTGTTCCATTGAATAAAAACTGAAAGACTAAATCAGTGATGAAAGTTTCCAAGTATTCAGATGTAACTACCAAGACATATGCTGATCACATCAGCCAACAAATTGGCAGATATTTTTATTCTACAAACACTACATTTATTAATCATGCTTTTCATGAAGAATTTGTGAAAAAGTGTGAGCTCATGAGACCAGGTTATGAAACACCATCACCATACCTGCTTGGAAATAAAATACTCAACACTGTATGACTCTGGTATTGTTGAATGCTAGGAGAAACTACAAGGACAGATTCAGGCCATTCAATTACAACAGAGTATTTGAAAGAGATTGCATTAAAATTGGGAAAGTTCATTTGGGGTAAAAGTAAAAAGTTTTGTGACAGAACACTGGTAACGTTACTAAAATGTGCAGACAGCTAGAAACGACAGATGATGTCGACATAATTCAGTATGGCTGTTCCGCTCATTTTTTAAATCTTTTGGCAGAAGACGTTCAAATTCCAGGAGTCAAATACAATATTATTTAGGTAATAAAATACTTTCGAAACAAACATTTACCAGCAGCTTGGTACAAAGCAGCCAAAGGTAAAAAAAACTTGTGATGCCTTTAGAAGTTAGATGGAATTCAGTGATTGATTCCTTGACAACAGAGGAATTTTAGTTCAGGTATGCCAAGATCACAAAGATGATATTGACAAGGACATATTTTAAATTCTAAGTGATGTTCATATCACAATAAATGCCTTGGATTTTATGAATCGGATGACTCCTATATCTGTGGCATTAGACAAAATCATGCCACAATTTCTTTTGCTGTTGAAGTGTGGCCTAAATTAGAAAATGACTAAAAAGATCAACCACACAATGTACAGACATATGTTGTAAAATGTAAGAATATGGCATTAGGTCCTGTACACTACTTGGCGAACTTAGGTGATCATAGATTTTGTGGACAAAATCTGACCAAACAAAATCTGACCAAAAGACAAAAAGAACTAGCCTTTGATCATCTGAATTCTATAAGTAATAGTTGCAACCCAATTGCTATGGCACTATCAATAGCCAGTATGCCCTTTCCCTCATATTTGTTTGGTAAGCAATTTCGTACCACCCCTCCATTAACTTGGTGGAAATCTGTTAATATTACAGAATCTGCTGCTTAGTTTGATTGGGCAAAATTAAAAAAGAGCTGGTTAGATTTGTGTGAACAGTTGTTGACAGCTGTTGCAGCAACAGCTACCCTTTAACACATTATTTTCAAGTTTTGGAATAGTCCAATAAAAATTAAGAAATCGGTTGGAAAATGTAAAGGCAAGTAAGTTAACATTCTTGTTCAAATACTTGAACAAAGATTCATGTAGTTTAAAAACAAACTTAGATTGGGTTTGGTCCTGAGTCAGAGGAACGGGGGGAAGTTGAAATCCAAAATGTTAGTTTAGTTAACAAAGTTACTTTTTTAAACCAAGCCAAAGATTATGAGACACACACTGAGTGATGACTGAAAATTCTTCTTGTTTGTATTTTTGATCTAACCTTTCCTAAATATAATATGTTCAAAACAAGAGCATTGATCTATCTTTTCACTGTTCACATTTTTATTCTGAGCTTGTTCTTATCTTATTAATGTAAATGTGTTAATAAAATATTGAAAACAGAATTGTAGCCTAAATTACCCTCATTTAGTTGCCTTGACTGAAATCATTAAATCAATTTTGTTTACAAAATTATAAAATTGTTAATATAAGTAATAATTATTTATGTGTAATTTATATGACTATCTCTTTACATACAATATTTTTATACAAACATTTAGGCCTACATATTGTTGGTGTGTGATGTGAGAGTAGGCCTATATATATTGATTTGAAAAATGTTACGATATATATCAAGACCCTAAAATATATCATACATATTCGATATTTTGTTATTTATATAAATATGATATTTTTTAACCCTGTTTATTATGCACTATTAACTACACAAAATTTGATGTTATAAGTTTACAAAAAAAGATATAAATCCTTTACTAAGGAGCCCGCAACATAACTGGTTGGGTAAGAAATGCTTAGCCAATGGCCTGACCAACACACTCGACAGTCCTACACGGATACGAACCCCAGTACCTTAGGCACGATGGCTGCCCTCCAGCACAAGTACCCAACGACCCAGTGTTCTATCCGACGCAGCCCAAAAAACGGGCAGAGTTACTCCTTAGTATAGATATTATTTTGTCAGCCCATATAGCTCTAAAACAGACCAATATATACTTCATATTGGCCTGGTTGCCAAGAACAATGCCGACACACTGTTTTGATCACATGGTGGCTACAGACAGGGAAAATAGGGAAAACCTGGAAAAGTCAGGGAATTTTTGGAAGACAGGGAAAACAGGGAGATGTCAAGGAATTTAACTAAAAATAAGAAAAAGTCAGGGAATTAAAAAATATGTCTAAAATATCCCATTAATTTCGCAACTAAACACTAAAACAAAAGTTAATACCTAAATAAAATAACATTTTAATTTTTAAAATAACTGATAAAACTGTTTATGTTTAGTAGATACAAACTTTTTTAATATATGATCAATAATAAATAAAACAAGTCATCATCCACCATTAAAACTGAAAAAAAGTAGTCAGGGAAAATTGAAAAATGTTGCCTGGAAAACCTGGAAAAGTCAGGGAATTTTGTAAAATATGTTTTGTAGCCACCCTGGATCAGCTCTTTCGTCCTATTGTTTACTAACTAATAACAAGCTAACTAGACCAGTTCTGTCACTTGCAACTTTCAACACTGATAATGTTAATTTAAAAAAACACCCCATTTTAGGGCAGGCGATTATAGCTTGTAGGTAATATGGTCTATCATTTATTCTTCAAGCTTTTTGGTTAACCTCTTTTTCAAATATTCTACACCAGGACATCGACATTCATTAGGGTGGCATGCTGTACCTGGATCATCACACATCTTTGCTAAACAAGATTTATAATCACTTACTTTTGTACTGTCATTGAGTGTAATATTCTTTAATTTAGCCCCTTGTATCATAAGTTTAACATTTTTATGTGTTGTGCAAACACATACTGAGTGAGTACCACTTCCTCCATCAAAGACACAGTGTTTTGGTGGTAGTACAGCAAACTTTGAAAACTCTATCTTTCCATTAGGATACTTTATCTTTAACAGCTCATACAAAGCCTTTACATTTCTTAAAACTATTCTTTTTTTTTTTACATGACATCGGTTTTTTACTGAAAAAAGTATTTTGTCCCAGACATAAGGCGATTAACATCACTGTTATATAAACTGTTAAACTTGTTCAGTTACAAATTAATTTAAACTTTTTCCAGGCTTTGGATTGGCAGGGTGTCTACTGGGTCACGAAAGTCACGAAAAAGTTACTAATTGTAAAAGAGGTCATGAAAGTCCCAGAAAAATCATGAATTTTCAATAAAGTTTAATGTTGAATGAGAGTGCATTATGCCTATATATGCATGATGTAATGTTCAACTGTTTACCGAAGGAATTTTGTGGTCATAAAAGGTCACCAAAATCACTAATTTTTGTTTCTCCAACTCAGTAGACACCCTGATTGGGTGTTGCTAAAAAACCCTTTTCTTTTACCAAACCTTTTACTTTTAATGCCATTGTGTTGCTAGCTTCAAATTCTTCCTCTTTTTTTTTTTGTATGACCATCTTTTTGGAAGTACTGTTCAAATTTGTAATTTTTCACTGACACTTAAATTTTCTTCTTGAATCTTTTCTTTCACCTGACTTAGCATTTCACTATCAGAACTATTTTCCACACTTTTGTGTACATCTTCACTTGATCTTATCAGTACTTTTTCTGTTCAAGTTTTTTTTATTATCTCAATATGATTCAATCTGCAATCTTTTCTTAACAATAGCTGACACTTTTTTGAATCCTCACTCTACAAATAGCAAGATATGCATGGCTCAACATGAAATACTCAGACCTTCTTTTGGTGCAGACTCAGCTTCTTGCAGTCTGCCTAGTAATACAGGAACCATACTGTCATGTCCTGAACTTGTCATATTTTGTTGTTTTCCTAAGTTCACGCCCTAGCCAGTCCCCCTTCCTTCACCCCCATAAATTAACTTATTTAATCTACAAAATAAAAGTATATTGTTAAGCAAAACTAAACTAATTTTTGGTACATGTTCTCTATCAGGTCAAATATAGAAGAAAATACCTCAAAACTTCTCATTAAATTAGCCAAACAAACTGGGGGAGTATGTCTACAAGGCACATTTGCCCCTGTGTGGGGCATGCTAAGATCTTCAGCAGAGAAACTTTCCAATATTCATCTTCAAATGGTTCATAAGGTTACTGAGCTGGTCAAAGAAGTGAGCAAATATGCCGATGAACTTCACAAGAAACATAAAATGGTATGTATAATATAATAGCGGGAATGAATCATAACCTCACCACTATAGATTTGCTTAGGTGACCTGGCGGTCTAGGGGTAAGATGTCAGACTTCTGTGCTGGGGGTCCAGGGTTCAATCCTTGGTCCTGGCACAGATTTATCTGATTGCCAAACCCTTCTTTCACCTCTGACAAGATGTGTATTAATCAACAACTTGTGAATGTGTGGATTGCCAGGCCTCCATTGTGGTTCAGATTCCACATTAAACTGTAGGTCCTCCATTTCGTCCCACAACCACCCTCCCATTACATATTAGCGTAAGTGCGTATAACCCTAATGGGTAGTAATACATGGTGCTAATAATAATAATACATTTGATTCAAGGGTGAAATTAAATAATATATTGTGTGATAGGATTCTCATTTTTAATACAAAATACGCTTAAGTATAATTTTAGTAGAATTATCCTTCATCACAAAAAAAAACACTCTATGCTTAGATTTTTTTAATCAATTAGAATATTATCTTAAAAATGGAATTTCACATGAACACTTAGCTAAAAGTTTTCAGCGAAGATGATCTAATTGTTCATAATGAATCCAAACAAACTAATTAACTTTGAAACTGGAATAGAATCAACTTATATTAAAAACACTTCTGTAAATGGCACACCATCATTTGTTGTACATTAACATTTTTACTCACACCACAAAAATGTCTATGATAATGTTAATAATTTTGTTTGTTTGGCATGATACATTTTTGTTCCATTTGATTTCATATAATACTACTATATTAAATAAGTAAATGCTTTTTGAAACTCTTGTTAGAAATTATATCAATCTCTGTTTCATATCTTGTTTATTTAAAAAGCTGTCTGATTGAAACACATTATTCTAGATGACATCATAAAAATCAACAAAGTTTGTTTGAAATTTTTAAAAATATTTCATGATATTTATATGTAAAATTTTAATATTGCAGAGATATTTTAAATATATATATATATATGATTGATTTTTAAAGTTAAAATTTAACAGGATATTAATCTGCTATTCCATTGGCACTCTTCAGTCAGAATTAATACTATGAATATGCTTCAATTTTTCTGCTTCACCATTGTGTGCACACTTAATCATGTCAAATGTACATGCCTAAATTGTAAAAATGACAATATTAAACAAAGGCAAGCTATACAATTAGTACAAGATGTATAGTTTGTGTAGTTATAGGTAGTTAAAATCAAAATAGTTTTTAAAAATAGCTAGTTGACAAATGGTGTTTTGAGTAAGTAGGTATGTTGAGATAATCGGTGGGGGGAAGGTAGTAAACCTACCTACATAAGCTACAAACGTCACTGCTGATAGTTCTGTTATTTAAGATGCTCTTTTATTAGGGTGATTCCTCAAGTAGGATCTTACAGGTAATAGCAAAAATATTTGCCTCATTTTCTCGAACCCCAATTACTTGGCTCATTCCAAGAAACGCCAATTATTTTTCAATACCATATGAATATATGAAAAAAGAAGTACAGTATTTGAAATGTTGACAAAGCTAATTTTACAATCGGAAGTTTCACAAGGTGTATCTTGAAGGTGAATATTAAAATATCCATAAATTAATATTTGGTTGATGACACATACAATCAAAACTGTTGTAAGAGTAAAAAACTTAAACATTAGGTTTTTGTTTGCTTCTGTGGACCCCCCATTTGAGGGGGTGTCCAACGAATTCCAGGGGGTTCCAGTTCATCTCGGGAGGAAGGGTCTGTACTGCTCGTACCCCCACGCTTCTATGCTCTTGGTTGCTAGTATTGGATTGCTTATACTCTAACATTTATAGAAATGATTGTAATTGGGAAAAAAATGTTTAGATCAAGATTATGATGATTCTTTGATGTCTCATATTATCAAAATAATGTTTGTTTTTCAGAGGATAACTTTATATATAATGATAACTGAATTCTGAAAATGTTGTCACACACTTAAATAGTGTAGAAAGAAAGTAAGTGGGACAACAATTGTGTTGTACCATTTATTTATCAAAGTGTTTAAAAATAAAATCTTTGTCATAAAAATAATTACTTTATATTGAGTACTGAACCATTAGCTATACCTTGTCACTTAGTTTTGATGCTTATGCTCCATCATTGGGCTTAATAAATAAATAAATCTATATAAAAGGCCATGAGAATTTTGATTGAATTAGATCACATTTAGTCTTATTAGTACAGTAGAACCTTGATTATTCAGACTCATTAACCAAAGTTAGTCCATATAATAAAAAATCCGGATAATTGAACTTGTAGACAACGAGAGGATTTCACACTAAAATACTATTGAAAATATAGTAATACAATTTAAAAGCATATAACATATGTACTAAGTAATCTGACACCTTAGCTCACTCATTCAGTAGCATGTCTCTCTACTGAGCTAAGGGTCCCAAGTTCGATTCCCGACATAGCCACAGAATTTATCATTGGTGAAATTGCAACATCCTTCCTATCCCTAAATAGCCTGAAGGTGCAAAATGTAACAAACAAACAAAATAATCAGAGTGGGGCGCATGAGTTGAACAGAGTAAAAATGATTGTTACTCAGCGACCCGCAACCCACCTGGTTGTGGAAATTAAGATACCTTAGAATTTTCATAAATAGGAAAAGACAGGGATACCAAAATTAAAGTAGAAGATAATTGTAATGTTGCAATTTAATTTTAAGCATTAGTTATTGCTAAAAAAAATAATGATCCAAGAAAGTGATATATATATCAAGTAAGCCTAAGCTAATATTTAAGATTTACTTTAAACTTAAATTTAAGTTCCTCGTGGTAACTATATAAACTATGCGTTGAAAGTCTGCTTAATAAATTTGAAGTTATCTGCACACATATATTTGGAAGCAATATATATTCTGAATACACAATAAACAAATATTAAGTCCCAAATAAATTAGTTGCCCAGGGGCCAACAACAATAACAGGTACAAATAATCAAAGAATAAAATCTTACTAATTTGATAGAAACCTATGGCTAACACAAACTCCAGATGCACTCTTAACATATGCAACATTTGTTACTCTACCATTAATAGTATAGAGCAGCAGTTCCCAACCTGGGGGTACCTGAAAATAATATTGGTAATGGCAGAAACACCAAAAAAAATAAGGGGTTGAATTGAAAACACAAAAAGTTATAGAGTTTTGGTTTACAAAGATACACTTATATCATAGTCCAATAGCATACTTGCGAAATGAGGAAAAGGAAGGAATAGGTGTAGGCCTAGTAATTGATTGATATAATAGGTTGTCATTAGCCTCGCCCACCATCAATCATATCACATGGTTTCACATGTGTCTTCCCCATCTTCGTCAAGCTGTCACTGCGCATCATGCACTCTTATCTCTCTCCCCCTTTTTTTTTGTTATTTTTTTATTGGTTCTAGTAATTTTAGAAATAACCCGAATCGTCTTAAAACTTCCGGTTTTGACGTTTTCATTTAAAACGCGATAGAAAGCAGGCCATAATTTTAGTGTGTATGATCGGGCGTCAAGTGAGTAAAGTGTATTAATAAGACTAGCTTCATTCCTTTCTTATGAGGGCTTAATTTGAAGTGTTTAGTTATTAATTATTGTTTTGAGTGACCCTCTGTTGATATTGTTTTGGGCCTCAAAATGGATAAGTGGTTAAAAACTGGAATTTTTAAGAGAGCTGCAACTAGCATTGAAATTCAACCTGCTAATTTGGCAGCTGCAAGTACTTCGAAGCAGTCTTGTTAATTACAAGTGCAAGGGGACCAGGGTGCAGCAATTGATTGAGATAAAGTTAACTCTATTAAAAAAACTCAAAACATTAGTGCTCCCTCATGAATACTTGAGATATGGATTCTCACTCATGTGAGATGAAGACTGTCCAAAACCACTGTGCGTTGTTTGTGGAGAAATATTGTCTAACGGTGGTATGAAACCATCTTTATTAATGCGCCATTTAGAGACAAAATATCCCATTTTTAAACAGAAAGATGTTAGTTTTTTTCCAACGACTATCAAACGGCCCTAATCCAACTTCTTTTTGTGTTATCTGCAAACAAATTCGATGAAAATGTGGTTGAAGCATCATACAGAATAGGCCACCATATTGCTAAAAGCGGTAAAAATCATACAATCACTAAAAATTTGATATCTCTTTGTATCAAAGATGATGTTCAATATATGCTCGGTGAAGACCATGTCCGAAAAATTAACAATATTCCCTTTTCAAACGGTACAGTTTCTCGGAGAAATAAGGACATGTCTGACTACATTGAATCTACAGTAATTGAGAGAATTAAAAAGAGTCCCGTCTTTTCAATACAGGTGGATAAAAGGACTGATGTTTCCAATCTATCAATTTTGCTTGTTATTGCAAGATATTTAAATGATAACGAGCTTGAAGAAAAATTTTTACTGTGCTATCCTCTCACTGAAAGATGTACAGGCGAGGACATATTTAGTGCCATTCAGGGTTATTTCTATGAAAAAGAAATTGATTGGGCCAATTGCTGTGGTGTTTGCACGGATGGTGGAAAATCTATGTCTGGCTGTTATAAAGGCTTACGCGGTTTTATCAAAGAAGTCACTTCTCATTTAGCTTGGAGCAGTTGTTTTTTTTCACAATCAAAGCCTAGCGACCAAACCCCTTCCACATTCATTGAAGGAAGAGCTCATTCAATCTGTGAAAGTTGTTAATATTATTAAGGCCAATCACCTGCCTCGGTGGCATAGTTAGCTAACGCGTTAGATTCATGTTGAACTAGATTGCAGAGGACAAGGAGATCAAGTTTCGAATCTCGCTCGGGTGAACTGAGGGTTGTTTTCCTTAAATGGTTTTCCATTCTCCCTCCACAGAAATGCGGGTTCACATCCTCTATATTTAACCTTCCCAATTCCTAACCCATTAGTGTAAATAAAACATACGCGTATAACTCAAACTGGTAGTAAGACGCGGTGCTAAGTATTATTATTATTATTATTATTATTATCATTATTATTATTTATTACTATTTATTATTATTATTATTATCATTATTATTATTTATTACTATTTATTATTATTATTATTATTATTATTATTATTATTATTATTATTATTATTATTATTATTATTATTATTATTATATTATGCTAACTCTACAAACACCAGACTATTCAAACTTTTGTGTGAAGAGATGGACAGCCTCTATTATACTACATTACTTTGGCACACAGAAGTGAGATGGCTTTCACAAGGAAAAGTACTCACAAGAATGTTTGAATTGAGACATGAAGTTCAAGTGTTTTTTTGGAAGACCACCCTTTTGATTTGAGCTCTAAGTTTCATGAAAGTTAATGGCTTCAACAGCTTGTGTTCTTATCTGATTTTTTTTCAGAAATAAATAAACTTAACTTAGGATTACAAAACAGTTTCATAACCAACCATCTTTAAGGTGTTGGATAAAATCAAGTCTTTAATCAAGAAATTGGATTTATGGGAATCTTGTATAAAAAAAAGTGTGAAGTTTTTGAGACACTTCACAGTTTATTATCTGAGAACGAGCTGAAATTGTCAAAAGAAGTAAAAAGTAGTATAATAGCTCACTTAAAAGGACTTAAGTTGTCGTTCAGACAGTATTTTCCAAAGCAAAATAGTGAAGACAACTGGATTTAAAATCCATCCAAAGAATTGTTCTTTTAAAAAGCTGAAAAATTATCAGTTTCTGAAAAAGAAGAATTGATTGAACTTTCGGCTGATTCTTCTTTACAATCTGATTTTTAAAAAAAGAAATGTCACCGACTCATGGTCAGATGGGAAAGAAGAGTACCAAGAACTCAATGATAAAGCAATAACATATTTATTGCCTTTCACAAACACAGAGCTTGTCGAAAGAGCATTCTCGTCTTATGGATATATTAAGAATAAATATCTTAGTAATCTTGATGTAGCTCCAGACTTGGGATTATATCACTTCATTTAAACCTGATTTTAAAAAACTCATCTCCATGAAACAAGCTCAAGGTTCTCACTGAAATTATTAAGAGCCACGTTTGAAGACTTGTATATCAAGATGGAAAATTGTTATGATCTTTCATTGTAAGTTAATGTGGTTAAAATTTATTTTAATGCAGTATTTATTTGTTTTGATGCTAGGCTGCTATTATAAAAAATTGAAATTAACTGTAAAATCAAAAATATAAGCCTATAAATGTCACTAATTTGAGTCGTTTGATTATTTAGCTAACCTAAGAACATTACTACCTAACAAAACCCAACTTTTTTGCATGGAAGGATGGGTTGGGGGGAGGGGGGGTTGATGCTGAGGAGGGGGTACTCATAAATGAATAGCCTAATCAAGGGGTACGAGAGAGGAAAAAAAATTTGGGAACCGCTGGTATAGAGGATTGTGTTTAGAGATTGGATTAAAGTACCGTGTCTTAATATCTGATAGCATTAAAGTGCTAGTATAGTATATATATATAAGTGATATAGGATATTATTTTCTTGATTTTGCTCAAGCAGTTTTGTGTACTTTGAATGGTATGGTTGTTAGGGTGACATAAGATGGAAAGATTGCAAGCATTGTGTTGTAAAAGTTTAACTATGATGATTAATGTTGTTATCAAAATAAATTTGTTCATTCAATGCTTGTAAATTTCTTACTGTGATGTTTGGCTTGGAACCATTTTCATCAAAGTTTGTTTTACTTTCTTTTTATGTATCTAATGGTTTTCTATATTTTTTAATTTGTGTGTGTCCTGTACATATGAAATGTTTTTCATGTTTTCATAAGATTGTATATATTCCACTTTTAACAATAATAATTACCTTTATTTATTTGTTAAAATAAATATGTTAGCCTCCTCGTCCACCTAATCTAACATAAGGCATTTACTGTATATTTGAAGGTTAATAGGAAATAAAAGTTTTTTTTCTCAAATTAGTCTTTAAGTGTAAAACCACTATACACACAAGATTCCATGGTGTGAGCCTGCAAGAAAGCTATACTGACTGAGCGGCCGCCACCTTTAGCGATTATAGGGCAAACCTTTGCGTATAGAGGGTGTATTGTAGCCACAACAAGCCCTCCAGCCGTTCTCTCTTTTATAAACCACTACTGCTACTTATTTACTCTAGTAGCTTCTCATTTGTGATCACAAGACTTGAGTCTGACCCCGTTCCAGACCCACTGCTTCACAGATAAGTGAGATATTTTTGAAGGTCATCAGCATACATATATTTTCAATTTTATATTGAAGCAGTGATAATACATAAAGAAAATAGCAATGGTCTCAGTACTGGCCTTTGTGGAACACCAGATTCATATGGTTTTCTTTATGTTCAGTACCAAACAAAAGAATTGGGATTATGTGATTGAGCTGTTAGATTCTTTCAGAAGGTGTATCGGAGTTTTTGTTTTCATATATTTATTTCTCATCATTTTATGGACAGTAACATTTTAAGTGTGCATTTTGTCAAGTTGTTTGATATTTTTAGGGTAATTATTTTGAATAAATGATTCTGACATTAAAATGGAAATAGGAGATACAAGACTATAGCAAGACTACCTTACATTTTTCCACTATGGTATAGCTTATACAATGGGGTTGTAATAATTCTTCAAAGTAAGACTGCTACCTTTAAGGGTAAATGGAGTGTACATTCCTCCATAAGATCAATGTTAAAATGTTGCTATTTCATTTGACACCTCATATCAAAATATTTAAGCTAAATCAATGTGGCTTGTATGTCCTCATAGTTGTCTAATCATCCATCAAACATCTTCACCTGACCCCTTGGAAACCATATAAAAAACCCTTGTCACACATTTGATCTTTTATTCACAGCTGTTATTGTTTAGATACTACTATGAATTAATGCTTTAAAATAGAGTAAACACATCCTTGGAACAACAAATAATGGCATCAAGAACATCATAATGATAACTAATTGAATATAGTTGTGTATATGTAACAATCGTGGATAAAATCAGATATCTTTTTTTGCCCCCCAAAGCCTATCATTGTCTAAGTTAATATGTAAAGCCAAGTTAAACTGCAAGAAAACAATAAAATACTTTTATGCTAATATTTATGTATGTGTGTGTGTTTTTTTTTTTTTTTTTTTTT
>CABFWB010001214.1:25861-48162 GCA_902151455.1 Timema bartmani
TTTTTTTTTTTTTAATTTGTGGAAAGCTCAAAGGTGAAATCTCAGTAGGATAGAGCCCATTATATATATTTTGGGTGTGGTGTCAGAGATCAAGATAAAAACTGGGGCTACATGTTTGCTATATCACATGCCACACAAATCTCATAGAATGGATGAAAGGAAAAAAATATCATGTCGTTTGGTGTTTAAATTGTCAGGTGCAAGCCAACTAGCCACCTTGAAGTCTCTTATCTTTCTTTGTCTTACAAAAATTAAGGTTCTTTAAAAGAAAAAAGAAATAAAATATACTACTCAAATGCTCCATTTTTAGAAAAACCAATGCCTATGGTGACAAATTCCCAATCCATAAAGCACATTCTATTAGGGAGGAATTTACCTTAACTGAAAGTAAGGATCAAGAAGTCCCAGCTACATCTTGTGATACCAGCTTCTTTACCCAGTCTGATCAAGAACCACACTTCTATCACAACAAACTAATTTATTTGGTTCATGATTGGAATCATTCAAAGAGACGAACAAAGCCTTGGGATCAATTCGCTGTGTAAATAATTAACTAAAAGAACTGAGATTTCAGCACAACTCTAAAGAATTGAGCATGTTAGTTAATTTGTCAAAACTTAGCTTGAAAGTTGTTTGTTACATAATGGGAACATAACATTAAACCATCCATACCGGGTTGTGCATTCAGTTAAAAAGAAAGAAACTCATGAGAATATGTATTTATTATTAACATTAATAAATTTTAAGGTGTATTGTTGGCAGATTTTTGTGTATTACATTACTGGACTTTTACTCTGGCTGCAGACTATGTTTAAAAAATATTGTTTTTGTGCTTGAGGAACAGCTGATCAACTGGAAAACTTTAAATGGTAAAGACTGGCTAGCCAAAGAAGACAATGTTCCTGTAAAACATTATGGCAAATCCTGAAAAGTTGATTCTGCCTACGCCACACATTAAGTTGTAGCTTATTAATAATTTTTCGAAAACCTTCAAAAGTGGTGAAGGTTTTTATTAATTGCAGCGAGTTGCCAAAGTAACCTATAAACAAGAAAAGCTATGTTTGAAGAAAGCTTAGAAAGGAAACTGAACTAAACTTTATGGCTGCATAACACTTATTCTAATTAGTGGGCCACAGCTTTCTGGGCATCTAAAAGCAGGGCAACTACACCGAAGCTATACAAGACCTACTCAGAACTACCAGGTGGGATATCTGATATCATTAAAAATCCACTTTACTACACCCACACTTGAATTTATTTCCTGAAAACTTGGTAGGTGTTTAGTGATGAACAAGGAAAATGATTTTATTGGGACTGAGATAAAATGAAGCAACATTATCAAGAAAGGTGGGATCCTGCAACAAAAGAGGACTACTGATGATTTATCTCTAGAAAAGAAAAGAAAAATTCCATAAAAGAATAAATAATATATCTCAATAAGGAAAACCTCTTTTCTCTTTATGAGGCAATTGCATTATATTGGGAAGAAGGTAGAGCAAAGGTGAATATAAACATATAAAAGGGGACGAACACAATATGGCTTTTACAATGAAATAAACAACACAGTTCACACTTTACATTGCTGCCAATGGACAAAGAGGTAATGGTTGCCCCTTAAAGAAAATCGATCGTCACCGCCCAATACCCTGACCTAGATTTCATTCTATCGGAACTCATCAGGGAGGAGTGTGAAACGAGCAACGCAACTTCCTAAAAGAAGAAACAAAAAAAACAACCACCTTTTACCTTTTACATGTTCCTATCTATGGATATGCAAATACATCAGCTACTTGGAGATATCATTGAAATACAGGCATCGCATACTTGGACTGCATCTATTCTGTTGCTCATACAAGATATAATTGTACAGTCTACATTATTCTAATAATGTATTCCTCTGTGCAGCTAAATTAATAGTAAAGATAATTTTTATTATTTTTGTATTTCCCAATCCCTTTTAAATCTTGCTAAGATTGGAAACCGCCAGCGGCTGTGTTTCATTGATAGCTCTGATGTGCTAAGCTAAAAATCTGGGCTTAGACTCTTCCTGTCATTATGTAATATGTTGAATTAATACACAACTTTACTTGTTAAACACATCTCTCTTCCTTTTGATTTTTAAAGTTTATATGTTTTGTTGTCTCTGTAAGTTTTTGGTTGAATTTTTCATTTTTTTTTCAAAATAATTTCATAAGGATTTTCATACAACTAGAAACAATTTTACAGCAAAATAAGGGTTCATGAGTTATATATGTTTGAAGTTTTAAAATTAGATCTGACTAAGTTTGGATTCTTATCAAAATGTTTGCTCTGGTGGGAAATATATGTGAGATTGAGATTTTTCCTAAGGTCCTCTAATTTTTTGACATCTTAGCTAAAGTTTTGAGCAATATTCCAGAGTTAGAATGTATATTATTAAAAAGTTAACCTTAGAAATCTCTAGTGCTATAAAACTTTTTTTATACGTCTCCTATTCCAGATATGCTACATAAAGTGATTACTTGACTAAAAAGATTTCTATTTAAGCTTCATAGGTCAATGAAGAAATGCGTCTATATCTCCCAATCTTTTTAAAACCTGAAACACTAGTCTACCAAATTTTTCTTTAGAAAAAAAAAATTGCATTATATTTTTATATGTATTGCACCTGAGACACTTTAAAAAACAAAAAAACTGCCTTACTTAGATGGGGCTGATAAATTGTAAGTTGATATTTTTTGTAGGGGTGGTCAGGCAGCAAATATTTTTATTGGGCGGGCATTACAAAATTACACTCGGACATGGGCAGATTCGGGCAGGCATTTCATTTTGCAAACAACTTTGTCCCAGGCCTATATAGAGTACGATAAAAAAATGAAGTTAAATTTAATGTTATTCAGTATTTACTATTTAATAAATAGTATGTATTTACCTTATAGCACAATCTATAATTTATTAACTACATAACTGCAAATAAATATTATTTATGTACAGCACAATTTATAATTTATTAACTACATAACTACAAAAAAAATTAGAAAAATTGAAAGGATACAGTATGCACGAAGCTTGGAACATACATAAATCGAAATCGAAAACTGGTTTACTTTGAGAAAAATGGCCGTTTCCTATTTAATGTTTATTTGATGTGTACTTTTCTATTTATATCCTAACAAATCTGGCTAGTAATAATAAATTAAAGAAATGTATAGAAAACTAATTTCAAAATGTGGAAATGTTGAATTTGTTATGTTGTTGATATTGACAGAGAAAATTAAATCGCAGGAATCTTGATTTCGCCATGTTGTAGACTTGTAACCTGTGAGAAACGTTATCGTAATTTTGTTGAAAGCAAACAAAACAATTTATGAATTAATAAAATATAGTACCTTTGTTAATTTTAGTTGACTTGTAATAATTCAACTATGAATATCTGTTAAACACTATTTTTTCAAAGTTTGAATTAGAGGTTAGTGCTAACATGGTATTATATATCTACCAAGTTCTTGAGATGCCTGATCGAAATACGGGCATAAAAAATACCCAACATTCCAGGATTTTTAGATGCCCGATTTACTGCCTGAAATTTCTGGAACCCGACCACCCCTAATTATTCGATACTTGCATGACCTGACAATCGATAAAACAAATGAAGTTGATTTATGGGGCCTGGTAGTATTATTGTTTATATATCGGCTAGAAGTACAGCTTCTTCTTGGAACACCTATTGTCCCTCACTTTTTTGTTTTGCTGTCATTTCTCTAGCAGAAAACTTTCTTACTGTCTTAACAATAAAATCGTCCACTCTTAAGTCACAAAATACTAAAAACATTTAAATATTTTCTCTTTCAAGAGCAGAATTTCTGCATTTAGGCTCTATATTTTTGAGCCGGTAAAAAAACAAAAGCTATTTTCAGGCCATCTATTAATGCTAAAATAAGCCTACATTTGAAATTAAATTTGTAACCCTCTCTGCAGGAATTCAAATAATTAAACATTTCATGCAGTTATACAGGTTTGGCAAAGTGGATTGCTGCTGAAAATAAATATTTTTGGGTTTGGTGTTCACACTACGGTATATAAAAATGAATATGTGTATATTTGACTTTGAGCAAGTTAAAACATTTTATCAAGAGTAATTAAATGCAACATCAATTCACTAACTCTTTTAATTTGAAATATTTTCCAAGAGTGAAACAAAATAAAGTTTCAATGAATATTTTGGAAAAAAAAATATTTCAAAATAAAACTTATATTCTAGGTAGAAATTTAATTTTTATGAAGTTCATTTTCAATTATTTTTAAATTAAAATACTATCAAAATTTACTATCTATATCAAAAATTCTAGTTGAATACTTCCATAGAAAAGACGTTCTTGAAGCACCTAGATAATAAACTATCATTCAGTTTTTCAAATTACCTTTTTCTTCCTATACTTAAACTATGCTGCTGCTCACTTTTCTACAGTCATAGTTGAAATAACAACGATACAGACTGTCACAACCTCTTGAAGACCCCCTAATGCTCTTAAAATAATCAAATATTGCTCCATTCCTGGATATCAGGTTATCTAATTTATCCACAAGGGTATCATTAGTGAGAGTAAAATTCAAGTGTATAGGGTTTTTCTAAACGGTATAGCGATAGTCAACCCTGTGGCTCTAAAAGGCCTATAGCAAGTTTGGTGGATGCCACTCTAAGCAGCTTCTCTGATTTCCCTCTTGCAACCTTACCAGCATTTCCACTGAGTCTAACAATTTGTCGAGAAAACTATAATCCTGATATGATAGTAATAAAATTATGAAACAAAGCCCATATGGTGTCTTTAAGAGTTCACAATAACTTGTTCCCCCCCACCCCCAATACCGACCTTCAAAGTTTTTCATTATTAACCATAACACACACTATAGTGACATATTTTAAAATATTAGCAATTAATCGTTAAATTAAAGGGCTTAAATTGACAAATTTATAGCCTCCTGGTGATTGGGCCAAGGATCCTACAGAATTAAATTAAATCAAGTTAATAATTTTGAGACATTTTAAAGAGTAGTTAGCTAGTAAGGAAATATTAATTATTGTTCACATAGTATTGAGAAAAGAAAATCTTTACTTATTATCCCTAACAATGAATACACTCTAACTTAAACATAGAAAAAAATAAATAGAGAACCCCTGAAATGCTAGAAAGTTATCAATCCTTACTGTAATTATTTTAGGACACTTAATAAATTTGTGCACAATTTAAATATATTTACTATCCAGTTTTGTTTATTAGTTCATAAATATATTGATTTATTTGATTTTTCTTAAGTGTGTTGAATTAATCCTATCTCTAGCATTTTCAAGATGTGGAAGAAGCCCATTTAAACCAAATGAGGGAATTTCTCAACACTTACGCTGAGGTGTTGCAAAGTAATCATGACCTTATAGGACAAGTAAGTGGAAAACATGACTAATTAACTATATAAAAGGCCATTAACAAGTAATTTCATTTAATAATAAAAACAAATTAACATCATGTATCTCAAATTGAATTTGTGTAAAAATTTAAGTCTGATAAGATTTATAAATGTTTGCTGCTAATACAGAAAAGAATTCCATATACTAAACTCTTAGGTTTCCAGACATAATTTTAAATTTTAAGTTGATATATGTTCTAGCCACTAAGAAAAAACTCTAGATATTCAATGAATGTTTCATATTTGTTACTGCTAAAATCTGTTATTTCATAAAATATTTAGTTATTAAATGAGTTACCTGACGGGGTCAGTTAAAGTGTATAGTAATATCAGTTACCATTAAAATCTTTTATTTCATAAAATAACTAATTATTAAATGAGTTACCTGACTGGGTCAGTTAAAGTGTATAGTAATATCTGTTACTGCTAAAATCTGTTATTTTATAAAATAACTAGTTATTAAATGAGTTACCTGGCTGGTTCAGTTAAAGTGTATAGTACTGTTTTATTCTGATTTAACTGGCTATTTAATATAATAGTGAACCCCACTGCTTTAAAGTTTAAAATAAAAGTTTCTTTCAATCTTGTAACCACGGTGTAATACAACATTCTAAGGTGATTTTAACTTGTTTAATTATTATAAATGAATAGTAATTTTATAATTTAATGTTTGGAATGTGAGCTGGTTAGTGTAGTATAATGGTTATAGCCGGGTCTACATTGCATTATATTATTTATTAGGCTGTGTCCATGAGTCATTCTAGTGACTCATACACAATGCTCTCCACATTCTTTTTCTATGAGTCAGTCTCATGACTCATACACAGTGCTCCCCACATTCTTTGTCCACAGTAGGCCTACACATCCTATTTCCAGTCGGTTCTTAAACATTTGTTTTCTCTAATGTGCTCCATAACCCTTTAACAGAAATTTTAAAGTGAACTCTATTTTTATGTTGGATTTTTCTGAATTCTTATTCTCAAGTGTGCTTTAGTGTGTGACAGTTTTGGCGGGGACTTGGATGGTGAGTTTTGTAAATGTGAATGATGTAAACAAAACAGATGTAATGAAAGAGATGCTTGAATCTTAAAGGCTTGGTTTGCAAGACACCACGTCCGAGGATGTGTGAGGCGAGAGGTGCCTAACTGTTTACTTGCGTCACACAGAAGAACAGGTGGTTTCTTACACATGGCAGCATTATCCGTGGTTTTACTCCGCTGTTTCTTTTTTAAAAAATGCTAGATAGACGTATGGTAGTTCTGGCAAGAAGTAACTTTTAAAAAATGACATTTTTTGTTATCAACATTGATAGTAATTTACAAATGTTTATTTATTTATTATTGTGTATTTATTAATTTATTAGTGTTATTTTATAGGTATTGCTAATATGTATCAAAAGTGACAGTCACTGAACACAGGACTTGGCTTTTATATATATATATATATATATATTAAAGGCATTTTATTAACATTTGTAATTGATTATATATATATATATATATATATATTAAAGGCATTTTATTAACATTTGTAATTGTCAGACAAGGTCCTTCCTACTAGTATACTACTATATACTACTATACATATATTACACTCCAGTATTCTACTATACATATATTACACTGATGTCTTATGGAAGAATATGCTGACGAGGAAATGTTGTTACTGTTGTCCCTATGATTCATGGACAGTACTGTATGGGATGCTTTCAAATACTCGACGGCATCATCCATAGTTCTACTCGAAAAAGCGAGAAGCCAAAAAAAAAACTTTTGGAAGGTTAAGTTAAGAAAATATCAGAGAAATATCATTCCTAGGCCTCTGTAGGCATTACACTCCGCATTCCAAAATACCTGAAGTTGACAGAGGAAGAGCAGACTCTCGCCAGATCTATTTTAGCTGTTATAATAAAAAACAAACCCACGCAGGATTTTTTCTTTTGGAAACAAGAAAAGGTAGCATCAAGCAGTTGTATTCTCGGTACCAGTTCAGTGTGTGGTAACAAAAATTAATTACAATTAAAGAAGTACCGACTAGTGAGACATCGCTATGGTTTGTTGCTACAGCTCACAGTACTGGTACTGGTCAAGGATTAAAAAAATGTTGATGCAAAAAACAGTTTGATAACAAAATGTGTACTTGCTTCAAAAATAATGTACTATGCAATTCCAAGTGCCATTCTAGTAATCCTTGTTATAGTAAATGATTTAATAATAAAATTATAAGAATTTTGAAATAATCACTTTATTTCTATTAGTTTTATTAATACTACTACTTCATTTCATATTTTGTTGTTTTGATATGTCTATTTTTATTTGAATTGGCCTGATAATAGTTAGTGTAACATTAAATAGATTGCTTCAATTAAATTCCAAGTGCGACTTTAGCAATTCTTATTTTAATTATTACTAAAATGATGATATTTCGTTAAAGACTTAAATTTTATAATGATAATTTTATTACCTACTACATTATTTCTCAGTTTTTTTTTTCAAGTGTTTAATTTTAGTAGATGTAGCCTATTAGTATTGTAACTGTTACACCCCTTTGTTCAATAAAGATAAATAATTAAACTACTTTTAAACTTGAACTACATACCATCAGTTAATTTATATAACAATTTATTTCATAGAATAAATAGTCAAAGTGTGTAAAAGTGTATTTGGTTCATACTTGAACTTAACCAGTCATGTAATTCATGAAATACCTAGTTATTTTATGAACCAATGGAACTCTACCTCTCAAGGGAAACATATCCATGCTAAAGCTAAAATACTTTTAGGTATGGAATAGTCATATAAATTACAGTATAAAATACTAGTGTTTTGTAATAAATAATAGGCCAATCTAAACATTTAAATACACTTTTTTTTTTCTTTTCTTTTTGGCTTATGTGATTGGGAGGGACATGACATCCAGGTTCTTTTGCCTTATGTCTAGACTAGTGGCCGCTCTAGTGGCACAGAATGTTGCCCAGGGTACACAAAGAAGGTTATCTACACGTTGTACCCACACTGAGATGATTTGATGATAGTTATTATAAAGTTGTGGAGCTGGTGTGAGTTTAACCTAACCTGAGTCTAATTAACCAAATCCTGGTGACTGTAGGGATCATTCCCCTTAAAAGAAAAATACCCAAGGTACCAGCCAGGAATCAGACCTGGGACCCCTAGGCTCATAGCCAGGTGCACTGACCACCACACCACAGGGCTGATTTAAAAAAAATGATTACTAGATACATAAAAGTGTTCAATCATTTATTAAAATTAAACTAACATATTCACTATAACCCTGGAATGGGTCAGTTCCATTCTTGCTACTTCGGTTTCTCGGTTATTAGGAAATTATTGTAAAGAAAAGATTCATTAAATGCATACATGCCAGGAAATGAGTATACAGTATGTCCACCAATAAACTCCAATATACTGAATGACTCTTCAATTGACTTACCATTAGTTTTTAATAATCAACATGGAAATTATTTGCATCTTTTAAATCTACTGGTCCAGCAGAAAACAAAATTTATAACTAAACCACGTTATAGGAAGACTAAAACAATTGAGAGTAACTGGCCTTAGATTAATTTGTGTGAGGGGAATAAGGAACTAAGAACAGATATAGTACTATTGGGACTGGAAATATTTTGCAACCAGCCCATCACTACTATAAACATGTGACTAAAGAGATCAGCTGAAATAAATAGTATGTTAATGCAGGCCACAAATAGTATTTGTTATCTTGGTGTTTGGTTCACTTATTATTGACTTGTCATTATAAGCTTGCTTGATTGCCAGAATGTTGGCAATTTCATTGTTAAACTACTGTTTGTTTAGTCTTGGAAAAGTAACCTTTATAAAGTTAGATTAGACGCATGTCTGTGTATCTAAATCTGAATTAAATTCATCAAAACTGATACATTTCATCACTTGTTTAAACACATGAACGTTGATTATACAACTTAGCACTATTCATAAACAAAAAAATTAATCAGACACCATTCTCTAGACACAAATTTATTTAGATAATTTTATGTTTTTTATCATACATATTTTGTGAAAGTATGTAGATTGTAAATACTAACAGTATATTTATTTAAAATAATCTTAAACCTTACAAATTTACCCATCAACGTTTCATTAATAAGTTCGTCTCCATTATTGTTTAATGATATAGATTTTGTATGTATTGCAGCAGAGATATGATAAATGCTTGATGGGATTATTTATTTTCATATTAAAAAACTTTTATTAATTTATTACTGATATAAGATAGATTTCAAAGTTTTATTTTTTTAAATACCTATATGACTTATACCTAAAAATATGAGCAAATTGTATTTTATTCAAGTTCAACTAGTAGCATTTTAATTTATTTCAAATATGAGTGTATTAATATTATTTAATTCCAATGTAAATGTTATTATTTACCAATTACTAGTAAATAGTAATTTGTTGCTGAACAATTTTATTCTTTTTAGGTTCACATTGAATTTAAAAGGCAATGTTTGGAAATGACAGTGGACAAGCTTTTGGAGCAATTTGTATTGAACAAATATACAGGTTTGGAAAAACCAGGTAATACATTTTCTACCTTAATCTGGTAGTTTCCTCAGAACTTAAATGTTATTTTTTATACTGCCAGAGCTAACTCATCCCCATGATGTTAAACTGATATGCCAGACTTTGACCAAGGATCTCTAATCCGGAGGTATACTGAATATTGTATTTAATCTTTTTCAATATGAATGCTGCTGCAGTTATTTTTATTTAACCTTTTCAATTCTATCCCACTTGGTTTTCATTAAGAACTCTCTCATTAAATTATCAATCTCTTCATTAATAAATATTAAGTGAGTCAAATTAACTACAATCTAATTTTGAGGAAACCTCTGTTAGAACATGTGAATTAAACATGAAGTAAAACAAGATAGTCTAAATACATAAATTACTGTGTTTTAATAAATCAAGCTAAATTCTTTTTTGCATAAGACCTGTTTGTTGAAAAATTCACAATTTTTTTTTTATGTTTACACAATTTGTTATTAGTATTCTAGTCTCGTTAAAGCTAACCAGCAAATTCATCTTAACTGTACAATGCTTTAAAATTCGGACCATTCTAAATGTTTTTACCTTTCATCAACTAAAATAATGACATTTAATTCTATAGGACCTAAAGTACACCTATTTAAATATTTCAAAAGAAATTTATTTTACCTGTACTACAAAGGAAAAATGGCGCCAAACACCTATTTTAAATATAACACCTAAAAGAGGATAGAAGGGCAAGCCCTACACACGTACCAGAAAACTGTTAGCCTCAAAGTTCTCAATTAAAAACACATAATTATGAAATATTTGGGGTACATCAGTTCCCTTCTTCAGCAGAAGAGAGTAAAACACCAATTGGACTATGGCAGCATAGCTAGAGGAATATCTTGGTCACTTAGATACTGTTTTTGCCAATTTCTTGATACATTTTTTAGCTTGGATTCTATAGCTGCCTGTTCAAACTAGGGTCTTAACTCTTGGTAGGTGGATAGAATGTTGTATTTGTATTATATTTAATTATTTATTCATTAAATTATGTTATTATTTATTATTGTTTATTTAGAATTTACTGGTGTGAGTAGGCCTGCTTGGAAGAAAAGCAGAGAAGGATATCTAAGGTTTATGTGTCTGGATTTGATATTATATTGGTGAGCAAGTCTTAAACTATGGAGCTGGAAGTAGTGCAACTATTGGGGAGGGCTCATATTACTCTAGTACTTTAGCATGAGTCAAAATCTGCATTATGCATTAGGGCATGAAGTGCTACTGATTTATAAGGGTCATTGTGGTTGATATCAAAACGGTGCTCATTCTTTCTTTGCCCGAGTGTTACTGTGGGGAGGCCAATGTATTCAGCAATGCAGTAGTTGCATTGTAACTGGTATTTAAGATTTTCTTTGGAGCAGTCATAGTGGCCTTTCAAGGGGTATTCCATTTGTGTGAGTCTGCTATGGGATGAGGTGGAAGGTTGTTGAATTTTAATGGATCTCGGTTTGGAGCATGGGCAGGAACCTTTGGCCTGATGTGGTTTGTTGTTGTCTGTTGCTGGGTCAGGCGATTTAGGGTGAACCAGAATGTTTCGGAGATTAAGGGGGATGTTTGAATGTGATTCTTGGAGCACTGTTGAGAAGATTTTTTTCAACAGGTGGTGGAGTTATGATATTTTAGCCTGTTTTCAGGATAAATCTGAGTTTGTCTAGTCCTTCATGATACTGGTTGGTGAGTGGTATGTCACTGGAAGGTTGTTTCTTGATGGGATCTTGCTTGGATAGGGTACTGTTTATTTGACTGTTGACTATGTGTTAAGGGTATCCTCTGACTATGAAATCCTTGAAAAGTTGTTAACATTACTTGTTAAAGTATTCTATCTCAGAACATAATCGTTTGGCTGTTGTAGCTAGGCTATAGGGTAGAGAACGTTTTACATGGCGAGGATAGTTGCTTTTGAAATTGAGGGGTTTTGTTGTGTTTTTAATTTTGAACGTTGAGGCCCACAGTTTTCTGGTAAGTGTGTAGGTCTTACCCTTCTATCCTCTTTTCAACGTTTTATTTTACCTCCACTAGACATTGTAGGACTTCTATGCCTTATTTTTGAAAGAAAACTTATATGGTTTCCTCATAACTTTTTTTTTATCACTGCGTCTCACTACCCGTTTGCATTATATGAATGCATTAAAGCTTTAAAATCATGATGTGTTAAGGGTGCGTTTAAGTAAATGAGCTTAGTTATCATACTTAATTTTATTAAAATTAATCTATAAACTCATTTTAAAAACTAACAACACATAAAATAGTACAATATAATGTGTATAAAGTGATGTTAAATCGCATCTCAGTTTTTAACAGAGTAAAATATTCCTGAGGTTAAATTTTTCTTTTCAAAATGTGATTGTTGGTAAATTGAACTGTCCTGTTAGATTTTTATAATACTTTACTCATAGGCAACATTTTTACAAAAATATTTGTATTATTTTCTCTTTTACTATGAATAATTAGCTATGTAAAGAAATATTTAAAATTACCCATTGATGCTAAAATAGCCCTTTATGCTGTACTTAAAGTGTTATGTGATCATTCTTTGGGTACCAACAGATAAAAAGCTTGATACTTCTTTGTAGTGTGTCCTACTTTTTTATATGGTTTTTTTTATGACCATCAATTTTCAAGTGGCTTGATAAATTAATTAGGTATGTGCTTTGTTGTTATCCCTTGCTTGCAACTTCGGGGGTAACTGGCTGTGTCTAGGCGAAGTGTAGTCTACGGGTGACGGTCTTGTGGGTCCTGGGGGGTGGGGGTAAGGAAGGGAGATGGGGAGAAAACAGGCAGGTTGGGGGGGTGGCTAAGTTATGCAGATAATAACCCTCAGAGCTTAAAGGAGGAATTGGAGTAGGTGGGAGTCTGGTGGTTGGTAAGAAGGAAAGACGGGGAGAGGAAGGAGATAACTCAGGGGTTGGGGTGGTCGGGGGTTGGGGTGGTCGGGGGTTGGGGTGGTCGGGGGTCGGGGTGTTGAGGTCGGGGCATTAGAAGGAGGGCCCTTGGGTGGAGTACTGTTTGGTTGCCGACGTCCTCTTCATGGTCTTCTGTCGGTGGGCCTTGCCGGAGCGGCGGGTGTAGCCCATCCCGGGAGATTGCCGGTGAAAAGGACAAGCAGGTGGGGAGGGTGGGGAGGTTGGTGAAAGGAGTCCCAGCAACACGTGAGTCGCGGTTGGAGTTAGGGTCACGGTGGAGAAGTAGGATGATGTCCTGGCAATGTTATTCGCGGTGGGAGGTAGTGTGATGTCCCGGCAACGTTAGTTGCGGTGGGAGGTAGGGGGATGGGGGGAGAGAGACAGTTACGACAAATAATTCTCTTTCAGAAAATTGACCATTTATTTACACTCTTTCGAACAGGTGGTACACCAGGGTTTGGGTAGCCACTGAATTCTGCTCCAGGAGTCACCTTGTTATATACCCTCCACTGCTGCCTGGCCTTGTCCAATGGGAAAAAAGGGGGCTTCCCATTGGCTTGTGAAAACGAGAGAGACAGTGGCCATCACATAAGCCATTAAAAAGAGAGCATTTATTGGCTCTGAGTAAAGTGGGGAACTCGTCACGGACGGCACAGAGAACATGAACTGCGGAGCGGTCCAGGCAGTAGAGAGGGTGGTTGGCGAGGTCTGTGCAAGTGTGGAGGAAAGATACAAGGGCCGACTGAACAGTGAGGCAACCCATTGTTACTGATGCCTTTTTTTTTACAAGCTCATTGGTTGGCCTATATGCTAATGCAGGAAAACCACATATTATTATTATTATTATTATTATTATTATTATTATTATTATTATTATTATTATTCGCACTGTGTCTTACTACCCGTTCAGGTTGTACACACTTACACTAATGTGTAATGGTAGAGTAATTGTGGGATGAAATGGAGGACCTACAGTTTAACATGGAATCCGAACCACGGTGGAGGCCTTGCATTCCACACATTCACAAGTTGTGATTAATACACGTCTTGTCAGATGTAAAGGAAGGGTTTGGCAATCAGATAAATCTGTGCCGGGACAGGATTGAATCCTGAACTCCCAACACAGAAGTCAGACACCTTACCCCTAGACCGCCACGTCACCTAAAATCACATCTTAGAACCATAAGGAGATACCTCACTGTTTATATGTGGCCAAGCTACACTGCATATTTGTACATACAGAATAAATACACTTTTTGACCCCCACTGGACTTGTGAAGAAGAAATCGGGTTTTTAACCCTGGTGGAGTATACAGGTTTTTATTTTTCCTAAACGGTTTTCCACTCTCCCTTCAAACAAATTCTAATTCACTTTCTCTAAATCTACCCTTCCTCATCCCTAAAACATTAGCACAATTAGTATATATGCTTTTAACTCAAATGAGTAGCAAGACGCTCTACTAAAAAAATAATGGTTTCATGCAAAATACCCTACATGAAACATATGAGGGGGTAACAACAAAGTTTCTTGATTTATGGTTTACCTATTGTATGTTTATGCTTGCCTTTTTTAACCCTGCTTTCCTTGTAGTGGTTTTTATTTAAACAATATTTTAATGTTTATGTTTCTAAATTGACTATGCTTATAATATCAGGTTCAGTACAATTTGAAGAATTGATTCTCACTGGAATGTCCATGAGTGGTCAACCTTCATCGGATTCATCTGAAAGACCAACCAATGGTGAAAAGCTCTCAAAAAAAGAAGGTAATCTCGATTGTGGAGGCCAGAAACCTAAAGAAAGCAAAACATCCCGCCGCACCACCTCCCTTCTGAACCTCTTCATGTCTAACTCCCAGGGTACGTGTGTGTTCACCAAGTGCATTGCTCTGACTCATTTTTAAACCATTTGTATTTATTGTGGCATTAGGTAGTTACAAGGATACATTGCTACAACTTAATTAGAATCTTATTATGCCATTTGTTCTAATTTTTTAAAGTATTTCTTATTACATTAGCAAGACATAACATAATTATTTAAAATACATTTTAATATTCCACCTTTTAACATCATGTTGGGTGATCCAAATTTTTTAAGGTTTTGAATAAGACAACATTAAAATAAGATAAATGTTCCATATGCCTTTAATTCATGTTCTTTACTAACTAATGATTTTCTTTTTAGGATTACTGTGGTAGTTTTTTCAAAACATAGTATTACTAAAATTTGTTGACAATCCCTCTATTATAGTTATTTTTGCCTTTAACATCAATATGTCCTGCATCGATGGTCACACAGTGTCAGTCATCTGGCTTGCAATAGACTAGATTGGTGATGGCAGGATGATTTAAGCCTCAAATTTCGGCTTCTTGCAGAGGGTATGCCTTATCACATTTGATTTATCACTGTGGTTTACAATAATTATTCCCCTCCATGCTATAGCAGTTCCTCTAACACTACCTTCCTTATCCCTATTCGTTAGATTAAGCCGATAATCTTAGTGTTAAACTTAATAATAAAAAATACTAGAACACTTTGATCAATATATCTGCAATGTGAATAACCCTACTAAATTAACACATTATTTGTGTTTTAATGTTGTATGTTCAACTACTCATAAAAAAAATTGATCGAGACACAAGGATGTCTTGATGTCACGTTTTGAAGTTATGTCCACAATTCATCAGAAAGTGAGATTGTAACTAGATGAATATTTATTAAATTCTATGCTAGGTAAGTATAATTTTTGATTGACTACATTTATCTGTAAATGTATAAATACAATATGATAGTATTACTTTAATGATATTACATAGTTAAATCATCAAGACGAGCTACCTTTTAAAATTACTATTTTGTATAAACAGGGTTCTAACATTGAAAATCTATAGAGAGAAAGCAGCACTATCATTTTAGTCCAAATTGGGATGCCCCGATTAAAGGGAGATTGAGATGGTAATATACTCTCTCGCTTAACTTCTGACTCAATACTATTGTCAAGCCTAGAGTGGCTTTTTATAACAAATAAAATGTAGAAAGGGGGGTATAAGGAGGAGGGTAAGTAAACAGATGGGTTTATTGGTCAATGTTATTGGAAGGAAAATACATGCTTTAGTTATGACAATACAGGAAAACTCAAAAGAAATATGACTTGATTAAAAAAAAGCTATTTATAATAATAATAATAATAAAGATAAAGATACATTTATTCATTGCAATATGTATAATGAAAAACACAATAACCTAAGAATTTATTTCTTGTTCAGAATTTTTTATTTTTTTAAAGGATGATTTTCTATATAATGCAATATGTGTAATGCCTTTGATACTTTAAGATAACATTTTATTAAATCTAAAACTGATTGGCTCTAGTAATAAACTTTACATGTTTATAATAAATATCATTATTAGTATAGTTTTATTAGTAAATAAAATTATATAAAGGTTCATTTTGTTTCCGAAAGGTTGGTAAAGATTGCAAAATTTTATTATGCTGTAGGTGTTAACACACTATACTTATCTTTCAAGGCACATTTGTGTTTATTTTCTCTCTAATGTCCTTCTCATATCTAATTAATATTTTACCTAATATTATGTAAATAAAAGCCCTTGTATTTAATGTATAGGTAAAAAAAAAGTTTGTAACGTAACCAGAGTCATAATATTCAGAAGAGATGTAAAACAAAATGATTGTAAGAAAAGAGCTGCAAATAATAATATATAATATCATTGTCAATAAAACACAATGTATAAAGAAAAATTTGAAAGTTATAACTTTTATTATAATCAAATAGTCAGAAAGGATAGACACATTCCTCCAGATAAATCCCACACTAAACGCAACAAACTGTTATATCATCTCTTAAATAAAGATTCCTTCAACTCTATACCTCACAAGCAGCTAAAAGTAGCACTGGCAGATCATCTCCTGACTAAATATTTGTCTAGCTATATTCCTCACAACCAGCTACAATTAACTATCATATCAACTTCTGAATTAATACACTGAAATCACCCTTATTGTACACCTCTGAATAGCAGATTCTTCTTTATGACGGACAGTTTAAATTTCCCCAGCAAAATAACATTAGCACTTAAGGTGCTACAACTACTCAATAACATACACAAGTACTGCTTGACACACATATGTATACATAATAATCTTTTAACAGCGGACAAAAATTGAAAACACCATTCCTTACACTGTTTTTGACTGTAGAAATGTCAGGAATGCCAATGTCTCGTGTAAAGTGTGAAAAGATCCGCCTTCCCTCTCTAGGGAAAGTTTCTAAAATAGCCTCCGTAGTATTGACTTAGATACTTCAAGGTCATACTTCCCACCTCTTTCTGAGCCACCAGTGGGGGTTGTTTCAATAAGTCTGTGTTCATGCGCACATATACAATACAGAAGGCCTATGTTTCAACACTTCATTTGATTTCAGTTTGGTTCTTGTATTATGCAATTTCCACAATATGCTACATACAGTATTTATTCATTAGTCATAACTATCCTCTATAAAATGATGCACATTGTAGCAATTAGATTTTTGTCGTTAATATATAATTTTAAAATATATAAATCTATATACATCCAAATAACTGACTTCTTTTTATCCCGGAAGGTGTCCACTATTTTGAGATTCTACTTTATTCTTCTAGCTACATCAAGCACACGCATCTACAAGTAACACTCATATCGTCTGCTGACTAAATATTCCTCTAGCAATATCAAACACAAGCAGCTACAAGTAGCACTGTCACACCATATACTGACTAAATATTGTTTTAGCTATAATTCTCACAAGTAGCTACAAGTAACATTGTCATACCATCTCCTTAAACATTCCTCTAACAGAAACCTGCCACACCACAGTTTTGCCTTCTTCCAAAGATCCCTCAGGCCGACCAATAGTATCAGAATGTGGCTCACCCACAGAAAGCACATCAACACTTGTGGACTTGCACCCTCTGCCTCTAGTCAAGAATTTACTATTCTACAATAAATACACAGGTCTTTTCTAGACCGACTTTACACACTGGCCACCCTTCTATTACAGCATGCTATCTTGGTCTTAATCAACATACTATCACTCTACACCAGTGGCTCTCAAAGGTGATCCGCAGGTCATCATTCTACCCCGACGTAAATAATTAAACTGAAAGAAATACATTGTGCATATTGTGCAAGGTGTGATGGCAGAAGGGAGGGCGAAGAGCATTACGGGAAAAAGGAGCATGAAGGTCCTTGTAAAGATAAACAGTTGCACAATGAAACAATGTCTATACCGATATGCTAATAACACAATATTAGGCACCATTTAGATACTTAACATGTGAGCTTAAATCAAAAATTTTCTCCTTAAGCTGACAACCGGAAAATTAAAATATCTTTTTTTAAGATCAAGTTAGTCAAAATCAACTCTTGTAATCGAAAAAAAATTACCTCTCTGCAAACAGTCATATTGCTCCTCTAAAGGCTGCACGGTTACTAACAAAGGATAAAAAACCTTTCCCTGATGTGGAAATTGTTGAAGAGTATGCACTTGCTATAGTGGATCAAGTATGTGACAAAAACATCAAATGTAAATAAAACTATTCAGTCCTTAAAACAAGATCCCCTTTCAAATGACCCTACAACTTATTAAATCAAAGATCTTAGTGTACATGTACTTAAAACAATGTGATTTCATCTCTGTGTCCCTTGACACATTAACAGATATGAACGACGTGTCTCAAATGTTTGTTGAGTTTTCTGATGGTGGGACACTTAGAGAAGAATTCCTATGTTAATTTCCACTGTTTCAAACGACTACTGGCAAAGAAAACTATATTAAGCTTGTAGATTTTTAAAATTCAAATGTGCTTGATTTGGACAAAATTATATTTGTTGTTACTGATGGCACCCTAGCCATGGTCGGCAAAGCAAAGGGACTTGTTTCTAGATTCAAAACTATCGTCCCTAACATTCAAAGTGCTCATGGTTTGATTCACCATATTGTTTTTTGTGCTCAGGATGTATATCAATACAAAGAATATTCTTGATTTTGTTTTTGATACTAGAAATACTAGAAATATACTTGAATTTTGAATCAGATACTGTAAAAATATTAAGCCTCTTCTCTTTGGGTGAAATGTTGGCTTCATCAGTTTGAATCAACTTTTTGAGACACCTTATATGTATAATTTGAATACAACAGATAGTTCTAATATTCTGAAAATTGAAAAATGACACCTGGATATGGGAATCGAACCCGGGACCTTTGGCTTAGTACGCCAATACTCTAAACACTGAGCTATCCAGGAATGTCCCATGTCCAGGGTCATTCTTGACTCATATTTTAAGGCAGAGTCTGCGATGGACATGCGGAAATCGTCAGCTACAAATATGTAATTTTATTAAGATCCCAAGCTATCAGATAACTCAGCCACCTTCAACTTGGTAGTTGGCTTATTGCTGCCACTTGTACAATTATTATAATTGTAAGGGATTGCATATTTAAGAATCAAGTAGCCAAAGCTATTATTTATGCTTTTAGTGGGCACGGGACGATTCTAGACCAGCTTTTATTTATACTGCCCATAATGGGGTTGGAGGGGGACACTTTTCTAGGTAATGTATCACAAGCAGATGTTCACTAGTTTAGCTCGTGCGGGAAGATTTGACATGTGACAGATTTCGCCTGCCTGTCCACTCCCCTCTACAAACCAGACAGCTCGGCTAGGCGAATGAAAAAAATTTCCAGCTATTTTGACCTTGAGGTTATTATTAGACTCGCCACATTGTTCCAGCCAGAGCAGCTGCACTCAAGGAATGAAGGGGTAGGAGTAAATTCCTCTCTTTGTTTTGACCTTTAGTTGACTAGACTTAGTGGCTCGTAGTAACACTCTCTTTTGTGTCTTTGTCTATTTATAGACGATGGACCAGCCAGTACAGTCCCAGCATGCTACAAAATATATCTTGGAATTTGGCGGTTTTTTCTATGGCAAAGGTTAGGCAGCGCATATAATATGAGATCAGTTTTTTGAAAGGGTAATTTTAGGTGAAAAATACCGCATTATATTTGGGCCATTACAGTATTAAGATTTAAAAGCTTTACATAATGGTCGCACCCTACTTTTCCCCCCAATAATAAGGCTTAAAAAATGTGACGATAATGCGGTGAATCACAGTAGCTTCAAGGGGCATTCATATTCCAAAAAATTGCATAGGGAAGACCACTCTAAATACTGTAACTTCTTAAGGAATCTAATTTTTAGAACATTTCTGGTTGAAGACCACTCTAAATATCATCTAAGGGTACTTGAATTTAAAAAAATATATGGGGAATACCATTCCAAATAACTTGTAGACGGGTATAATTTCCAATTATTTACAGAGGAGAACCACTCGGAGTAGGATCTAAGGGTTCCAATTTTCAGACATTTGCCAGGGTAGGCTCTCTGCACCCCTTGTTTGACTGGGGGAGGAGCTTTTTTAAAAACATTTTTTTTACAAGTGTTCTTTCCCCTCTCTTCACAAATAAATATCGCTGCCACTGATTGTATATAGAACATTTGTATACACACTACTGTTCATCTTGTATATTCTATACTCATAGCTGAATACAAATCAAAAGTAAAATAATGACTTTCTAATCTAGACCTTAAATTTTTTTTTGTTGGCGGCGTATTGGAACTTCATGGCTGTACCCATTTTTTAAGGTTGAGGGAGGAGCTCTCCCTGTGGTGGCTCATGGCAAAGTCTCTCAACAGGAGGTAGTAAGGATTTTATTTAAAGCAAAAACTCATCTATAAGTTATTCAAAGTATTTTCAAACACCTGAGGTTAATCTCGGACGGATTTGGTAAGCTACAATAATTTAATAGCTCTGACATTGAGTAGAAATACTTATATTAATACTTGCTCCTCCACTAACATTCAATGGCATATTTAACACTACTAACAAAACATTTTCACTCACAATCAATTGTTCAAATTCTCATGGTCAGGGGAACAGCCTTTTATAAAATCGGGAAAATCTTTTATTTTGCCAAGATAACTGGGAATCTTGCTAGAATTTTATTCTAGAAATTGAGTGGCCTCCCAGTTTGTAGAAATTTTGTGATCCTTTTTCGTCTCTGCAGAATTTTCTTTTAAATTTTCCAGTTTTTAGTCATCATTCTGTTTGTATGAGCATAAGTCACTTAAAAAAATTAATAAAATTAAAATGAATTAATAAATATACCTTATATTTGAGAATAATGTATTCACTGCACAAAAAAAAACCTTCACTTCAGCATTCTAGCAGGTGCTCTGTACAAATGGTTATCTCTGACCCTATAACACAAAGTAAGACAAAACAATGAAAGAACAAACAACAAAATGCACGTGTATCAAAAGAAACAAACAATTAAACAAGAAGCTCCTTATAGAGTGATGCAGGTACACATTGTGCAATTAAACGCGCATGCGTAGTAAATGGAAAAAAAATAACAGTTGAATGATGACTGAGAACCGGCTAACGTGTATTATTCATTCAATTTTCTTCGTCCCTCATCAAATGACTAGTGAGTTAATTGAATAATTAATACTGGCTAGCACATCAACTCTAAAAAAGAATTAATCTTCATGAACGAATACTGTAACGACTCGATTTGGAACAGAAAAATATGATTATATACACTTTTTAGTAAAAAAAAGAATAGAATATATTTTAACATAAAAACAAAAATCTGAATTTTCTTCAAAAAGTTGCAGAACCACTAAAAACTTTCCATGGAACCACTTGTTCTGCAGAATTCAGTTTGAATACCACTGTGCTTTAGAAAGAAAGAAATAACTTTGTTTTAACTACATTAGCAGCCAACCTCCCCCCTGCCCCTAAGCTTTGTCCCAGTAGCAACACAAAGTACAAGGCTGTATGCTGCTATGGATATCAATGCCATAGACCTCTGGTTTGAGAGGCTTCAGAAGCTTCTGCAAGGTTTCGAGCCCTGTAACTTTTAAAATGCAGAACAAACGGGCCTCTATTTTATTTGCTTGCTAGACTGAAGGTTGGCATTGAAAGGTGAAACTGCTCATGTACGAAAAAATATAAAGGAGGGACTAATGGTACTACTATGCACAAACAGAGATTTCTCAGACAAACATTTGCCCATCATTATTGGAAAGTCACGAAACCATGTTATTTAAAAAATATAAAAAAGCTACCTGTGACCTACAATGTCAACTTGAAAGCATAGATTAAGCCAGAGCTTTTCATAAGAGTTTCTGCATGCTCTTGAACCATCATTCAATGCACTATCCAGGAAAATCCTTCTCTTTGTAAAAAAATTGTGCCACACATTCCCCTGCTACATTCTTATTGAGGAATGTAAAGGTTTTT